>JAEBUS010000018.1:333024-347627 GCA_023014475.1 Amanita pallidorosea | reverse complement strand
GTGAATCCTAAGGTGATTTTTCATGCCCCTTGACTTGTTCCAAGAAACTGGCAGCCATGAACATGACAAGGATAGTGCGCTGTGCTTTGGAGCGAGGCATGCTAAGCGTGACACAATGTGAGTGACTGATGGACTGGATGTGTGCAAAAAACACAAGTCATGTTCTTCCTTTTTTAGATACAGCACCTGTCATAAGCCCCAAGATTTCGTCTTCCCCTCTTCACCTGTCCTTCATCGTCAACAGCTTATCATGCCCCCGACAAAAATACCCCTGCATGAAAACCACACCGCTCAATAGGAACATGGCATCAAACAAGAATGCTCGCCAGGTTTGGTAGACCTTAGTCCTGGAAAATGTCAGCGAGCTGCCAAGGCGACCGAGACTTCTACTTCTCAAGATGATCCTGCAGTCCAAGCTCTTCGAGATAAGCAACAGGCTCAGGCTAGGAAGCGAGTAGCCGAAATTGAAGATAAGAATTGCCTTGAAGACAACGCATTCAATTACGGTCTTCACAAACCAGCTCCTGATACACCAAAAGGTAAGTAAACATGGTATATGCATCATAAAAACTCACTCCTTGTCCAGCGTTGCGAAAGAAACAAGCTGGTGAAATTGACTTCGTTACCGATGATGAATCTGTAAGTTACCAGTTCCAGGGTGCATATATTTACTAATAATTGACGGATAGCACCAAATCCTGCACCTAATGTTCAGTCTTCTTTGAATGGAGCGAATATTAGTAAGTCGACTCACTTTTTCGAATTGTCATTGTTATGATTCTGTGAATAGATAAGACCAGGCTATCAATGTTTCCGATACTTCTGATAGCTCTGAATCTGATGACTCTAGTTCCAGTTCCAGTGATGATGTGAGTGATATTGAGGAGAGGAAGAGGAAGAAGGCGGCAAAGAAATTAAAGAAGAAGGCAAAGAGGAAGGCAAAGAAAGTGAAGAAAGCAGAGAAGAAAGCAGCAAAGAAGAGGCAGACTCAAACCTTGGGCGTTAACATCACATGGCTGTTCACATGGTCCACCACATGGCATTTTCACATGGCACTTCACATGCCACATGACATGGTGCTTCAATGTGACATGGTGTTTCACACGCCACGTGACATGGTGTTTCACACGCCACGTGACATGGTGTTTCACACGCCACGTGACATGGTGTTTCACACGCCACGTGACATGGTGTTTCACACGCCACGTGACATGGTGTTTCACACGCCACGTGACATGGTGTTTCACACGCCACGTGACATGGTGTTTCACACGCCACGTGACATGGTGTTTCACACGCCACGTGACATGGTGTTTCACACGCCACGTGACATGGTGTTTCACACGCCACGTGACATGGTGTTTCACACGCCACGTGACATGTGTTTCACACGCCACGTGACATGGTGTTTCACACGCCCGTGACATGGTGTTCACACGCCACGTGACATGGTGTTTCACACGCCACGTGACATGGTGTTTCACACGCCACGTGACATGGTGTTTCACACGCCACGTGACATGGCGCTTCACACACTATGTGACATAGTGCTTCACATGACATGGCACTTCACACACCCTGTGACATGGTGCTTCACATGCCACATGACATGGCACTTCACACACCACTCATGGCACTTCACACACCACCTGACATGGCTCTACACATGGTCCATCAGATGGGACTCCATGCACCACCTCATGACCCTTCATTGGGATAAAGCATAAAACTGTAAAGTGGGATAAAGCATGTCACCCAGAAGTGGGATTTGCGGGGGTCTGGGGGCGCGCCCCCAGCAAGCTGAAGGGGCGAGACGACGGCGCAGTTCGAGCAACGCGAGGATGCGCCATAGGCGGGGCCCCTGAAGCTTGTCTATAAAGAAGGGAACAACGGGTGGGAAAGGTACCGCTGACAAAGCGCTGACAAATCGTGTGGTAATGCTGACATAATGCTGAGCTAATGCTGAGCTAATGCTGATATAATGCTGATATAATGCTGACATAATGCTGACCTAATGCTGACATAAGATTGGTCAGCATTTGTCAGCCTGACTAATAATTTACGTAAGCATTTGTAAGCAACCTTTGTGCCCTTCTTACATTGCTCTGTCACATGTGCTCACAAGTCACGCCTCAGTCACACCCCAAGTCACATGGCACTCATCAGTCACACAATTCTCACAAGTCACACCCCAGTCACACTGTCTCAGGGAGTGACTCACACATGGCCCACATGTCACACCTCATCACATGGGACTCATCAGTCACACAATTCTCACAAGTCACACCCCAGTCACACTGTCTCAGGGAGTGACTAACACATGACTCACACATGGCCCACATGTCATACCTCAGTCACAGGGCACTCACAAGGCACATCTCAGTCACAAGGTTCTCACAAGTCACACTATCACACCCCAGTCACAGGGAGTGCACCACCACTGGGAATTCACATGGCCATTACATCACATGCCACATGACATGTTCACATGGTTGACCACATGGCATTTCACATGGCACTTCACATGACTCACCACCACTTGGAATCACACACCATGTGACTGTGACATGGCACTTCACACGCCACATCACATGACTCACCACCACTTGGAATTCACACACCATGTGACATGGCACTTCACACGCCCTGTGACATGGCACTTCACATGACCTGTGACATGGCACTTCACACGCCACATGACATGGCACTTCACATGCCACATCACATGACTCATTGCCACTTGGAAATCACACACCATGTGACATGGCACATCACATGGCACATCACATGACTCACCACCATGAAGCACCATGTGACATAGCACTTCACACACCCTGTGACATGGCACTTCACACCCCATGTGACATGGTGCTTCACATGACATGGCTGTTCACACAATATGTCACACCCCTATCACATGGTGCCCATCAACCACACCTCAGTCACAATGTCACATCCCAGTCAAAGGGTTCCCACAAGCCACACCTCAGTCACAATGTCACACCCCATCAGATGGTGACCACCCAGGGAGTGACTCACAGTCACAGGGTGCCTAGAAGTCACACCCCAGTCACAGGGAGTGACTCACCACCACTTGGAATTCACATGGTCCATCACATGGCTGTTCACATGGCACACCACATGGGATTTCACATGGCGCCTCACATGCCACATGACATGGTGCTTCAATGTGACATGGTGTTTCACATGCCCCGTGACATGGTGTTTCACATGCCCTGTGACATGGTGTTTCACATGCCATGTGACATGGCACTTCACACGCCATGTGACATGGTGCTTCACAAGCCACGTGACATGGCACTTCACACGCCCTGTGACATGGTGCTTCACAAGCCATGTGACATGGCACTTCACATGCCCTGTGACATGGCAATTCACACGCCCTGTGACATGGTGCTTCACAAGCCATATGACATGGCACTTCACAGGCCACATGACATGGTGCATCATATGGCATGTGACATGGCACTTCACACACCACATGACATGGTGCTTCACATGACATGGCACTTTCACATGGCACTTCACACACCATGTGACATGGTGCGTCACACATCGTGTGACATGGCACTTTCACACACCACATGACATGGCTTTTCACACAACATGTGACACCACATGACATGGCACCTCACATGCCATGTGACATGGCACCTCACATGCCATGTGACATGGCACCTCACATGCCATGTGACATGGCACCTCACATGCCATGTGACATGGCACCTCACATGCCATGTGACATGGCACCTCACATGCCATGTGACATGGCACCTCACATGCCATGTGACATGGCACCTCACATGCCATGTGACATGGCACCTCACATGCCATGTGACATGGCACCTCACATGCCATGTGACATGGCACCTCACATGCCATGTGACATGGCACCTCACATGCCATGTGACATGGCACCTCACATGCCATGTGACATGGCACCTCACATGCCATGTGACATGGCACCTCACATGCCATGTGACATGGCACCTCACATGCCATGTGACATGGCACCTCACATGCCATGTGACATGGCACCTCACATGCCATGTGACATGGCACCTCACATGCCATGTGACATGGCACCTCACATGCCATGTGACATGGCACTTCACACGTCATGTCACCTGGCGGTTTCACATGCCTGAGGTTAAAGCATACAACTCTAAAGTGGGATAAAGCATAAAACCCAGAAGTGGGATTTGCGGGGGTCTGGGGGCGCGCCCCAGCAAGCTGAAGGGGCGGACGACGGTGCAGTTCGAGCAACGCGAGGACGCGCCATAGGCGGGGCCCTGAAGCTTGTCTATATAGAAGGGCACAACGCGTGGGAAAGGTACCGATGAGTCAGCGCTGACAAATTCTGACTAAGGCTGACAAATGCTGACAAATGCTGACCTAATTCTGACTAATAATTAGCTAAGCAAGTGCAGCCTGACTAAGAGTTTTGTCAGCATGTCAGCATTTGTAAGCAACCTGCCAGTCACAAGTCACACTATTGTCCCACAGGTCACACACCTGTCACAACATTCTCATAAGTCACACCCCAGTCACACAGTGCCCAGGACTCATCAGGGAGTGACTCACAAGTCACACAATCACACCCCAGTCACACCCCAGTCACAGGGCACTCACAAGGCACATCCCAGTCACAATCACAAGATTCTCACAAGTCACACCCCAGTCACAAGGCCCAGAACTGCACTCCCCCCAGTCACAGGATTCTCACAAGTCCCATCAACCACACCTCAGTCACAATGTCACATCCCATTGACAGGGTTCCCACAAGCCACACCTCAGTCACAATGTCACACCCCATCACATGGTGACCACCCAGGGAGTGACTCACCACCACTTGGAATTCACATGGTCCATCACATGGCTGTTCACATGGTCCATCACATGGCATTTCACATGGCATTTCACATGGCACTTCACATGCCACATGACATAGTGCTTCAATGTGACATGGTGTTTCACACGCCACGTGACATGGCTTTTCACACGCCACGTGACATGGTTTTTTCACACGCCACGTGACATGGCTTTTCACATGCCACATGACATGGTGTTTCACATGCCACGTGACATGGTTTTTCACACGCCACGTGACATGGCTGTTCACACACCATGTGACAAGGCACTTCACATGCCCTGTGACATGGTGCTTCACAAGCCATATGACATGGCACTTCACATGTCACGTGACATGGCTTTTCATGCACCACGTGACATGGCTGTTCACATGCCACGTGACATGGCTTTTCACACGCCACGTGACATGGCTTTTCACACGCCACGTGACATGGCTGTTCACACGCCACGTGACATGGCTGTTCACATACCACGTGACATGGCTTTTCACATGCCACGTGACATGGCTGTTCACATACCACGTGACATGGCTTTTCACAAGCCACGTGATATGGCTGTTCACATGCCACGTGACATGGCACTTCACACACCACCTGACATGGTGCTTCACAAGCCATGTGACATGGCACTTCACATGTCATGTGACATGGCATTTCATGCACCATGTGACATGGCTGTTCACATACCATGTGACATGGATTTTCACATGCCACGTGACATGGCTTTTCACATGCCATGTGACATGGTGCTTCACAAGCCATGTGACATGGGACTTCACATGTCACATGACATGGCATTTCATGCACCATGTGACATGGCTTTTCACACGCCACGTGACATGGCTGTTCACACACCACATGACATGGCATTTCATGCACCACCTGACATGGTGCTTCACAAGCCATGTGACATGGCATTTCATGCACCATGTGACGTGGCTTTCACATACCACGTGACATGGCACTTCACACACCACATGACATGGTGCTTCACAAGCCACATGACATGTCAGTTCACACGCCACGTGACATGGCACTTCACACACCACCTGACATGGTGCTTCACAAGCCATGTGACATGGCTGTTCACACACCATGTGACATGGCATTTCATGCACCCATGACATGGCTGTTCACACACCATGTGACATGGTGCTTCACACACCACATGACACATGACACTTCACATGATACATGACATGGTGCTTCATGTGACATGGCTATTCACATGGTCCACCACATAGTGTTCACACACCACATGACATGGCACTTCACACACCACCTGACATGGCACTTCACATGGTCCATCAGATGGGATTTCACACACCACCTCATGACACTTCATTGGGATAAAGCATAAAACTGTACAGTGGGATAAAGCATGTCACCCAGAATTGGATAAAGGATGTCATGCAGAAGTGGGATTTGCGGGGTCTGGGGGCGCCCCCAGCAAGCTGAAGGGGCGAGACGCGGCGCAGTTCGAGCAACGCGAGGACGCGCCATAGGCGGGGCCCCTGAAGCTTGTCTATAAAGAAGGGAACAACGCGTGAGAAAGGCACCGCTGACTAACCGCTGACAAATTCTTAGATAATCATGCTGTAATTCTTATATAAGGCTGACATAAGATTGGTCAGCCTGACTAATAATTAGTAAGCATTTGTCAGCATTTGTAAGCAATTTGTAAGCAAAAAAGCGGAGCTCCCCTTTGTTCCCTTCCTTCTCTCCTTCCCTCACACACACACACTGCTTAAAATTCAAATAAAATTCAGAAAAATGTAGGGAAATATGTGAATGTCTTTAGGATGTCATCTAATGCTTTTGACACAGAACTTTAGTACATGTATGACAATTTGTGCAGATAAGGCTTATGATTGTGCTGATAAGGCCTTAGCTTGCTATTCAAGGTGTTTAAAAATCAGGAAAAATCAGGAAAAATTCAGAGATATGTGAGTAAACTTTAGAAACCTCAGGTAACCCTCATTCAACCCCCTCAGCATAGTAATTGGATATTTTGGATTCATGTATGGTCCATTTGCTTCTTTCTTAATAGATTTCTTAATAGATGGGCCTGATATGGCTTTAGAAAACCTACTGGGTTGATTGTGCTCAGCTGTGACATCATTCTTGAAGTCAAATTGGTTTTCTGACTGACAAGTGAGTGATTATTATGAAAATAAATCCAAATCATTGATAAATCCATTTTCCCCCTCCAGTCACTTATTCTATAACCATGTAAGAGCTTTCAATATCCCTTTTTGTTTATGTCATGTGTTGTATAGGTCCAGGCCTACCACTCCTGAAGATGAGCGTCAAAGTACAAGAGCTGCATCTAGGATGCATCAAATTGAGAACATGACTGATCCAGATGATCGTAGAAGGCAGGCTAGGCTTCTCAGACAACCTCTTTTACCTCAGGGCATTGAACAGCCCAATTTTGGAGTGAACCTTGCCTCTCTGATTCCAGAAGTGCACATACCTGGACATATCAATGCTCCTCTGCTATTTCCAGTGCCTGTCATTCCTCCATTGATGAGAGGAAATCCTGTGGTTGCCACTGGAGCTGCTCCAGTTAACATTAATCCATTTACAGCTGGAGTTCAAACTGGACCAATAGTTGGGTGGAGAGATATGGCTGCTCAGTTGCCTCCTATCCCAGCTCAGCATGCCAGAAGAGGGAGAGGCAGACCTGAACCAAGGACTATTTTGTCTGGGCCTCAGGCCAATGTGAATCTGAGCAATATCCACAGGGGACATATTGCTCACAGAGAGCATGTGGAAATCATAGGCAAATTGTTTTGGATGCTCAAGTGCAAGAGAGGCTTAGAGTCCAATCTTTGGAAGCTGCACAGGCTAGGCAAAGACAGACAGCACTTTTGCAACAGTTGCAGGAGGAAAGGGAGAGGGAGCATAGATCCATACTGGATGCTATGATGCATGATGAACATAGGCAGAGACAGCTCATTCAGCAAGAAACACAACTTGGGCAGACTCAGATACTGAATGAGCAGAGACAGAGAGATTTGGATGCTGAAGAGCAAAGGCAACTTGCCCATTCTCAGTTGCTTGAGGAGCAGAGACAAAGGGATCTGGCAGCTGAACAGCAAAGACAACAGTTGCTTGAGGAGCAGAGACAAAGAGATGTGGCAGCTGAACAGCAAATACAGAGACAACTGGCTGAGCTGCATAGACAAGTAGAGGTTGAAAGGCAAATAGCTTTGGAAGCCCAAAGACAACTGGAGCAGGAGGAGCTATTTCGTGATGCTCTGGGTTTGGAATACTTTGATGAGGTTGCTGATGCTGATAATGCTCAAAGAAGAAACCTCATTCAGAATCAATGGAGACAAGAGCATGACAGAGAGCTGGATCCTGATCCAAATGATGGCTTTGACTTTGAAGACTTGGATCCTGAGGAGTGGGAAAGATTGGATGAAGCTGTGAATCAGGCATTGGATTTGCCTGTCAATGAGCAAGAACAACAAGTACCTAGAGATTATACAGAGAATGGGAGAGATGAGGAGGATGTTGGGAGAGACCAAGAGGGTCAAAACCAGCAAGATATTGACATTCCTGATGCTCCTCAAAGAGATCCCAGGGATCTTCCTAGAGGTAGAAGACCCTATGTTGACCTTCAGCCAAATGAAATCCATGGTCTGGGTGCCATGAATATTGTCTGTCTCACTGTAATGCCCTACATTGGGACTTTGAAAAGCTATCATCTTCAACAGCCAGAAATATCAAGTTTGGCATGTGCTGTTTGCAAGGGCAAATTCAGTTGCCTCCACTGAGAGAGGCTCCAAGAGTTCTTAGAGACATGCTGTGTGGGATTTCACCTCATTCAAAAGCATTCAGGAAAGACATTAGAAATTACAATGCTGCTTTTGCATTTACATCTCTTGGTGTTAAAATTGATCATGCTGTCACCAATGCTCCTGGGCCATACTCATTTCGCATTCAGGGTGAATTGCATCACCATTCAGGTGCCTTACTTCCAGAGGGAAACCAGCCAGAGCGCTATGCTCAAATCTACATTCATGACAATGCTGAGATGCAAGTCAATATGAGGATGGCAAATAATCCTCATTTGAATGTTGTCATCATGGCTGAGCTGCAGGCAATGATCCTTCAAACACATCCCTATATTGCTCTGTACAAATCAGCTCATCAAATTATGGCTGAAACACCTGCCAATGAGAGACGCAATATTCAAGTGCTGTTGCGCATGGAGAGGACTCAGGATAGAAGGAGATACAATCTGCCAGCTGCTGATGAAATAGCTGCAGTTATTCCAGGGGATGGTTCTGAAGAGGTCTCTGAGCACAGAGACATTGTTTTACGCCTTCAAGGTGGTGGTTTGAGGCGCATTAGCCATTTGAATCCAGGCTATTCACCATTGCATTATGTTTTGTTATTTCCACATGGTGAAGATGGCTGGCACATCAACATTCCTACTCAGGCCAGACAAGATAGAAGGAGTAGAGGTCCCAAAGTCAGCCAGAGGTGCTATTATGCATACAGGCTCCATGTCAGACCAGGAGACCAGACTCCACTTTTCAGAGCTGGAAGGCTCTTCCAGCAGTATATTGTGGATGCATGGGCTTCCACTGAACAAAGTAGTTTGAACTGGGCAAGGACTCATCAAAGAGAGCTGAGAGCTGATGTATATCAGGGGCTGAGAGATGCAGCTGCAGGTGATGGAGATGGAAACACTACCATGGAAAATATGGGTCAAAGGGTAATATTGCCTCAACACACATTGGAAGTGAAAGGCACATGCTTCAACTGTTTCAAGATTCCATGGCCATTTGCAGAGAGTTCCAAAAGCCTGATCTTTTCATTACCATGACAGCTAATCCCAATTGGCCAGAAGTCAAAGAAGCACTTTTCAATGAAGAAGGGCCCCATGGCAGCCCTCAGACTGCTACAGATAGACCTGACATTATGTCCAGGGTCTTTGAGGGGAAAAGAGCAGCCCTTTACAATGAGATACAAAAAGGGCTTTTTGGCAAAGCAGTAGCAATGGTTTACACCATTGAATTCCAGAAGAGGGGCCTTCCTCACATGCACCTATTGGTCTTTCTCAGTGCCAATGACAAGATAAGAAATGCTACTGATGTGGACACCATTGTCTGTGCCCAAATACCTGATCAACTGACTCAACCTGTTCTGTATGAAGTCATTACCAAGAACATGGTTCATGGTCCATGTGGAGCTGAGAAGCCTAATGCCAAGTGCATGATTAATGGGAGATGTTCAAAGGGGTTCCCCAAGGAATTTCGTCTACCACCCATTTTGGTGAAGATGGATATCCCAAGTATGCTAGGCCTGACAATGGGCATTCTTTGAGAAGCATGGCAACAGGTATGACAACAGGGATGTTGTTCCCTACAATCCCTATTTGTCTGCAAAGTACAATTGTCATATCAATGTGGAAGTTTGTGCTTCTGTGCAAGCAGTCAAATACATCCACAAGTATATTTACAAGGGACATGACAGAACCACTCTGGAGATTGGTGAAGGTCAGAACAGGAATGAGATAAAGGAGTATCTGGATTCAAGATACATCTCTGCTGCAGAGTCCTGTTGGCACATGTTTGAGTTCAACATGCATAAGGAGTTTCCATCTGTGATGAGATTGGCTGTCCATGAGAAGGATCAGCAATTGATATATTTCAATGCAGATGACAGACTGGATGAGGTTGTTGCAAGTGGTGGAGAAAAGCACACACCTTTGACTGCTTGGTTCCAGAAGAATAGAGCAGATCCACAAGCAAGAACAGTGCTGTACCAAGACTTTCCCAAGAAGTATTGGTATGTCAAGAAGACTCATGAATGGAAGCTCAGGACTAGGAATGCTCCTGCCATTGGCAGGATGTACTTTGCCTCTCCATCTCAGGGAGAAAGGTTTTACCTGAGAATGCTTCTGACTGTGGTTGCTGGGGCACAGTCCTTTGATGACTTGAAGAAGTTTAATGGGATTGTTCATCCCACATACAAGGGTGCCTGTCTTGCCAGAGGATTGCTTGAAGATGACAGGAGTGGGATCAATGCCTTAGAGAGGCATCTAGAATGCAGACTGGGTCTGCTTTGAGATCACTATTTGCAGTGATTCTGCTGAGTTGTTTTCCATTATCTCCTGAAACTCTGTGGGACAAATACAAGCAACACATATGTGATGACTTGAGAAGAAAACTTGAGAGGCTACCTCAATTCCAAGGCCATCAGTTTGAGGATGACAAGATCTATGACTATGGCCTACATCTTCTCAACAAGATTGTCATGAGGTCTGGAAAACTCTGGGTGACTTTCCACCTATGCCATTGCCTCAAGGACCCATGGAGGGTCAAAGCTGGGAGGTCATGCTGGGGAATTTCATGTTGGCTCAGTATTTGGACTATAATCCAGTGCAACAAGGTGAATTGGTGACTCTGAATGTAGGCAGGTTCAATGAAGAGCAGAGGAATGCTTATAATGCTGTCATGGACTCTGTCAACAACAACAGAGGCAAGCTTTTGTTTGTTCACAGTGCTGGAGGGTGTGGTAAAACTTTTGTGTGCAACACCATTGCTGCTGCAGTCAGATCTCAGAATCAAGTAGCCCTGTGTGTGGCCTCTTCTGGGATTGCTTCTCTCTTGCTGCAAGGTGGAAGAACAGCTCATTCCACCTTCAAGATTCCCATTCCCATTACAGAGACATCTGTAGCAGGAGTCAAAAGAAATTCCTACATGCATCAGGTAAGCAACATCTACTACAGTTGGATTTCAACATGAGGTTGAATGGATCAGGTGTTTGAGCACACCAAGATTATTATATGGGATGAAGTGCCTATGCAACACAAGAGTGCTGTTGCCTCTGTGGATCGGCTTCTGAGGGACCTTCTGAACAGAAGAGAGATACCATTTGCTGGAATCACAGTGATATTTGGAGGTGACTTTCGTCAAACTTTGCCTGTGGTACCCAAAGCATTGCGTCAAGAGATTGTGGGTGCATGCCTTGCCAGGAGCAACCTTTGGAGATATGTGGAAGTAATGTATTTAACTCATAATATGCGGTTGGACAGGAGTCCAGAAAGTGAAGCTCATGCAGCTTGGCTGTTGGAGATTGGTGCAGGCACCAACTTGGATGAAGCTGGCAAAGTACAAATTCCAGAGAACATGTGCTGCAATCCAAATAGCATGGACACTCTGATAGGATATGCCTATCCTGATATCCACCTAGGCAACAAACCAAATCAATATTATTTGGACAGGACCATTTTGTGTTGCAAAAATGATGATGTGGATGAGATCAACAAAATGATTCTGGATATGATGCCAGGGATGGAGAAAGTGCTCAACAGTGCAGATTCTGTTGACATGGAGAACCAGGCTCAGGATGAATATCAGCCATATCCTGTGGAATATTTGAATTCCCTGAATGCAAGTGGATTGCCATTGTCCAAACTGTCATTGAAGATAGGATGTCCAGTGATGCTTCTGAGGAATCTTGATGCATCCAGAGGACTGTGCAATGGGACCAGGATGATTGTCAGAGGGATCAGAGACAGAGTTGTGAAATGTGAGATCATTTCTGGGGATGAAAGGTTTTCTGGGAAGATAGCATTGATTCCAAGGATCACACTTCAGCCTTCAGCAGAGAATCTGCCCATACCTATGAAAAGAAGACAATTCCCTATAAGGTTGGCATTTGCAATGACTATCAACAAGTCTCAAGGGCAATCAGTGAAGTATGTGGGATTAAACCTGCAAACAGAAGTGTTTTCACATGGGCAGATGTATGTTGCATTGTCAAGATGCACTTCTGGAGGGAGGATAAAAGTATTGTTGCCAGAGGGAAATGAAAGCAAAAAAGTACCTAACATAGTGTATAATGAGGTTTTACAGGGATTAAATTTGTAATTAGATATAGTATGTATAGCTATATAGTAAGAAGATAGATAGCAAGTTTGAATAAGAAGAGATGAAACAAAGTTGTGGATTAAAAGACAGCATACAACTGTGAACTGGGATAAAAGATACAACTCTGATCTGGGATAAAGCATAAAACTCTGGAATTGGTCTGGTACACAACATACAACTTTGAACTGGGATAAAGCATGAATGAAACTTTGGAATAGGAGGACCAGGGGGAGGAGCTCCGAAGGAGCTCCTCCCCTGGTCTGGTACCCAACATACAACTCTGAACTGGGATAAAACATGAAACTCTGGAATTGGAGGACCAGGGGCTCCGAAGGAGCTCCTCACCCTGGTCTGATACACAACATACAACTTTGAACTGGGATAAAGCATGAAACTTTGGAATTGGAAGACCAGGGGGAGGAGCTCCGAAGGAGCTCCTCCCCTGGTCTGGTACACAACATACAACTTTGAACTGGGATAAAGCATGAAACTTTGGAATTGGAAGACCAGGGGGAGGAGCTCCGAAGGAGCTCCTCACCCTGGTCTGGTACACAACATACAACTTTGAACTGGGATAAAGCATGAAACTTTGGAATTGGAGGACCAGGGGGAGGAGCTCCGAAGGAGCTCCTCACCCTGGTCTGGTACAAACATACAACTCTGAGCTGGATAAAGCATGCAAGTCTGACATGGGATAAAGCATAAAACTCTGAGCTGGATAAAGCATGCAAGTCTGAATGGGATAGAGCATGCAACTCTGAAGTGGGAGCATGCAACTCTGAAGTGGGATAGAGCATGCAACTTGAAGTGGGATAGAGCATGCAACTCTGAAGTGGGATTTGCGGGGGTCTGGGGGCGCGCCCCCAGCAAGCTGAAGGGCGAGACGATGGTGCAGTTCGAGCAACGCGAGGACGCGCCATAGGCGGGGCCCCTGAAGCTTGTCTTATAGAGAGGGCACAACGCGTGAGAAAGGTACCGATGAGTCAGCGCTGACAAATTCTGACTAAGGCTGACAAATGCTGACAAATGCTGACCTAATTCTGACTAATAATTAGCTAAGCAAGTGCAGCCTGACTAAGAGTTTTGTCAGCATGTCAGCATTTGTAAGCAACCTGCCAGTCACAAGTCACACTATTGTCCCACAGGTCACACACCTGTCACCAACATTCTCATAAGTCACACCCCAGTCACACAGTGCCCAGGACTCATCAGGGAGTGACTCACAAGTCACACAATCACACCCCAGTCACACCCAGTCACAGGGCACTCACAAGGCACATCCCAGTCACAATCACAAGATTCTCACAAGTCACACCCCAGTCACAAGGCCCAGAACTGCACTCCCCCCAGTCACAGGATTCTCACAAGTCACACCCCTGTCACATGGAGCCCATCAACCACACCTCAGTCACAATGTCACACCCCATCACATGGTGACCACCCAGGGAGTGACCCACCACCACTTGGAATTCACATGGTCCATCACATGGCTGTTCACATGGTCCATCACATGGCATTTCACATGGCATTTCACATGGCACTTCACATGCCACATGACATAGTGCTTCAATGTGACATGGTGTTTCACACACCACATGACATGGCTTTTCACATGCCACGTGACATGGCTTTTCATATGCCACGTGACATGGCTTTTCACATGCCACGTGACATGGTTTTTCACACGCCATGTGACATGGCTTTTCACATGCCACGTGACATGGTGTTTCACACGCCACGTGACATGGCTTTTCACATGCCACGTGACATGGCTTTTCACACGCCACGTGATATGGCTGTTCACACGCCATGTGAC
>JAEBUS010000018.1:48229-329298 GCA_023014475.1 Amanita pallidorosea | reverse complement strand
AGAGATAGAATTACGATTCATTCCAGGATCTGAAAATCTTGCTGATATTCTGACTAAAAATCTTGGTTGAATATTATTTGAAAAATTCACACCAATGTTAGGTTTATCAGAATCATTAAATTGGTAGAGATTACTCCAGTTAAACAAAGAACATTGAACAGCTTTATCATTATGGGAAAAAATAGGAAACCCTGCAGTAAAAAACAACAACCTATTCTGACTATTGGAGGACACTCCAATGTCAGACACAAATGCAAGCGGTTGTCTCACTGCCATTTTGAGGAACCCCCACCTCCACCACCTAAAAAACCACAGCCTTGGATAACAATGACTCCAGCTGTTGCCATATGGATGGACCAAGCCCTTCAAGGACGAGATCCTTGGAAGCTTTTTGGGCTTGGCAATTAAAGGAAAGATGGAGACGTGAGGGAATCTCTGGCCATATGTCTTTCAAAGATTTTTGAAAAGAAAATACGCACCTCTTCTTGCAGGCCTGTGAGAAGATCATTACTAATCAGTACATGACTGTACAGATTATGGGGGGTGTTGAATGATCTTCACCCAAATACCCCTAAGTATAGTCTTCAACACAACTATCAATGGTTTGACCCTTAGAGGTATTTTTTTTTCTTTTTTTCTTTTATTTATGTATATTAGATTACAGTCTATTACATAAACATGTACATACACTAAAAGTGTATATAAGACCTGTAGATATCCAATATACGTTCAGTTGCTCTTTCCTGCCTACCAGCATGTGAGTATCTCCTCTCTATGAGAGTAAGACCTGGAGAGGTCTCTGGTCACTGTCTATGACAGTGATACAATACTCTTGTCATCACAAATGTATGACTCTATGTCTAACGGACATATGAGCTCATCGTTCATAATAGTGATGACCACTGAGACAAACCATGTCTGATGGACATATGATTGCTGCTCAACATTTTTTTCTGCTGTGATGCATCTTCTGGTGACTGCCGCAGTCATGTGGGCGTAAGGTTCCGGGATAACGTGTAGCATTATATAAGGATAAGTTGCAAGGCTTGGGAAACATTCCCGGTAAATGCCGTTAAGCGAAATTAGGTAACATCGTTTTCAATGTCTGGTATTCATCCCTTCCTCGCAGTCTTCGAGCCATAGCAGAACCAACTTCTTCAGTTTCCAACATGTGGATTTCATCATCAGATCTGGACCCCCCTCAAAACTCTAACACTCAGTCCACGGGGGAATCATCTCAAAATCCAAATAATCAGGAGACTCAGCCCAGGAAAAGGAAACTGCACTCGACAGACACTATAACAGCTTTACTCAAGTCTCTGCCTCGCTCGGCCAAACGTGATATCAATAACTTGATCAAGTCTAGAAATAACCAGCACCATCTTGGTCACACATATAGACAGGTAGATCCTCTGCGCAATGAAGAAGGGGAAAGATATTCTTCCGACGAGTCTTTCTGTACTATCTCTGACAAAGAAGATCCATCTCAACCTTCCCCACCTGGCAACATCTCCACTAACATGGCGCTGACAAAAAGACTGCTCAAGCGCAAAAAGGAGGAAGATGATTCAGACGAAGAGAATTTGGACTCAATCATCCAACGCACACAGAAACATTTAGCTAATCACAAAGCCGAAATACATATTAAACCTGGCGACGACTTTGCTCCTGGCTTCTCACAACTACATTATGCATTATGCTACAACAACACATATATGCCACTCTCCATCTTTACTAATGATAATCTGGTGGTCATCAATAGAGAGGCTTCATCCTTGCCCAAGATCAGCGTCAATCCTCATGGAATAAAAGGGAAAAAAATTTACCTGCTCAACATAGAAAAATTTGAGGTGAAATACAGCTCCAAATCAAACCTCATGCAAAGCGAGTGGGTCAAAGCTGCTACCAAAGATCTTCCCTGCAATCAAATCACTAGACATCAGATTCCGGAAGGACTATATTTCGACTCCTTTCATGTTCGACGCTGCCTTATATGACCTTGAATTACAGAAAACTCTCAATCAAATTCGGTTTGATCAACTTGAAGAGCAACTTTCGGGCAGTAAAGGGATCACACCGGGTTCTTCCCAATTTAAACAAAGAGCTACCACGAGACAACCAAACAATACGCCCTTTCAGCGGCGCGCCGGCGGTGACCCTTCCTCCGCTGTGTGCATCATATGTGCCAGGAAGGGTCACATGTTCAGCACATGCAATGCGACCACATTTGATGACAGCTCATCAGTATCAGCCAAAGCTGATGGCTCAAGCATCGTCACCGTCAAAGGGAAGCTCCAAATTTGTAGAAGCTGGAATATCCGAGGTTCATCATCATCTGCATGCATCAACCACGCACAAGACAAAAGATTACACATATGCTCATTCTGCGGGGACAAGTCTCATCACGCCTTCTCATGGACCTGTCGCTGCGACCCTTCCAAGCCATCACAGGGTTGAAAAACAGTTTTTTGACACACTTCCTTCCGTTTTTCGCAGAATTTCAAATCCGGATAGATTACAATTACACGAAAAAATATTTCAAAAAATCATAATGCCATACAACGCAGACGCTTTTGAATCCTTATTAATTAAACATAAATTAATCAATTCTTATCCACTTCTTGTCAGGAATCTTTGCAACAGATTCCCACTTGGGGAATTTCCAGAATTAAAAGAACACGTCATATTCCCAATCCATAACATGGCCATACCTTACATGGACCAAATTGATGCTTATTTGACTGAGGAGGTCAATTGCGGTCGAATGAGCGGTCCCTTTACACTCGATGAGACAACCCTCATCCTAAAGGGACCATTTCAATGCTCACCTATTGTCGCAGCCGTGCAACCAGACAAATTAAGAATCTGCTGGCATCTTTCAAAAGAATCAAAGAGAAACTCATCAGTCAATTTGTATATTGACAATGACAAATTTCCCACCCGTTTTGGCTCAGCAGCTGAGGTGGCTGAAATCGTGAGTATCAACGATTAAAAAAGCTTACCCTCGTGTAAATTCATTCGCAAATTTGTTCCTACCACTTGTACACGTCATACATGTCGAAACTCTGACAGTTATTATAATAGTTACATTAGATTAGTTACACTCATTACAATAACTAATGTAATGAATATCTTATCTAATCTATATCTAATCTATATCTTATCTGTTAGATAAGATTGAATAACTATTAATTAAGTGTTTCATATTTAATCATAAATAGCTTACATAATATTAGTCATGTGACTTATGACTCACAATTATGACTCATTATTATGACTCATTTATAGTCATAATAACTCATAATTATGACTCATACTTATGACTCATTTGGAGTCACAATGACTCATGATTATGACTCATGATTAGTCATAATGACTCATGTTTATGACTCATAATGACTCATACAACGTCATATAGAAGGAAATGATGTCATATGGAACATCATAGAAGGAATATAAATAGATGAAGACTCAGAATGACTCGTTTTAAGGGACCAATATTATGTAATAGGTAGATTACACTGTACTTAGGTTAGGGTTTCTGAAATGCATATAAGGAGGGCGTTCTGAGCGACTATCCCCTCAGTTTTACAACTAACATTAGTATTTTTACTAAGGCAGTAACAAACTAACAATGTAAGTAATTGAATCCTTACTTAGTTTGATTAGCTGCGCTGCTGTCCTTGATTCAATAGGTTATGGGCCCCGGCAACTGCCTTCAAACGCTCAAAGGGTTGGGTGTTGTATGTCTAGAAGGGTAGTAGTCTACAGTGTATATTAATAGTTTAAGTGTGTGATCAGATCAGCTGATGGGATCTCAAAATATCGGAATCATAGATATGGCTGATGGCCCTCTATCATGACCGATGGGATCTATAGCTGATAAGATATTGTGTGATCTGTGTTTTGACTTTCTCTCATGCCTACGAATGAATGCTAACCCAACTATGGGATAAATAGTCGCTTAATGGTAGCAGGGATACCATTTCTGTCACACTTGTGACAGACTATCTGGGGAGATAGATTAAAACCTGGTGTCACGCATCGGAGTCATGCGTTGGGAAGACAACGAAATCAAAACTTTCCCAGGACCGGCAGGTCTTTAATCATGTTGTGGTTTTGTCACACCACTACCAAAAAAGACACAGATTTTGGGCCACTTTATGCAGATAACAGGGCTGATCCCCTGTAAAGGCTTCACGCACCCCCAATTGCCCGTTATGTTATTGCATATATCATAATGACCGTTTTTCATCGGTCTTCTATATTTTATTATTATAATATTCGTATAAAGGTCGTGCTGAGGCAGACTTCCGTTGTACACGCAGACTATTGTTGGGCAGATGACAAGCACCCCAACTAGATTAGGACGTCCGAGGATGTCACTTACACAGATACATACACACATACATACATACATACTAGTTTGTATGCAGGGAATTTGAAGGAGCCCTGGTATGAGATTGGCATACAACATCCATACAATGAGTCGTTTGTGTTGCCGAACAAGTCCATGACGTATTGTTTCAAAAATAGCACAGCCTGATAAGCACCTTTTTTCTCATGTATCATTCGGGAAATAAAGAATTAGGCTAATATATTTCTATTTTTAGAAACAAACCAAAATGTCTCAAGTTTACCACATCGGTCCCCTCTTTTACCAATCTCCATTATCGAGTATCTCGATAAGGCAATTGGAAAGACCGGATTCATCAACTCTGGCATCATCACTCGAGTTTTGATCAATAATCAGAAATTGACTAAGCAGGATGTCCTGGACATCATCAGAAAGTTCGAAGAGGATGACATGCTCAAATGCGATCCATATGGTCGCCTCGCTCGTGTCGTCTATATGGCACATTCTTGTGCCAGCTATAATTGTATCAACGGCACCCCTGATGTCAATGATCAATATCCGCCAGTTCGGGCTTTCAATCGCCCGGCATCTCAGATTTATCTCGCATCGCGGCTGCATACTTTCAGTTTTATATATGATTGTTACCTAACTGAGGAAGTTAGGAGCATTCATGATCTGCAGCCGCACATCCTTGGCATCAAGTATATGTCCAATGATGGGAGATATGTTCAGGAGAACATAGATCTCAGTCTTCTTGATATGTTTGTTAAGGTTGCACACGAGGAAGAAGAAGATGGTGACGCCGAGATTGTCACACGTCCGCAACAGATTTCAGACATCCCTGGATTCCCACAGTATAGTGGCCCTCAGGGTCACTATAATGGCTACGATGGACGTCCCGCGCCTCAATATGAATCTCTCAAGAAGTCAATTGATCTGACGCCACATAGGGTCAATGAACCCTATGATCCCAAGGATCTTTCCCACGCACTAGCCAGAAAGCGGTTAGAGCGTGAACATACGATCTGGATCCATGATGGGTTTGTTTATCATAGCAAGGAAGACTATGATGCAGCTCTACAAGCGTCGGAGATTCAAAAGCAGGAGGCGGAAGCTCTCATTGAGCTTAATCGGATACTCGAAAAGGCCAAGTATGAGCCTAAGGTAACCGATTTAAATCAGCTATTATCAAAAGCTGATGTCATTGTGACAGCGTACATATGCAGGGGTCGTGAGGACCCCAACAACGGTTCAGAAGAGGGAGTTACGTCACTCCCCATACAGTCACATTCGCCCGGGGAAAAGTTTATCCCCGGTAGCAGGAGAGAGACCGGAGCGGATGCTCCGGAAAGATTCAAGCCCGTCATCCCGATCGAGGACAAAATCGAGAAGCTCAGGGAGTTCAGCAAACTCAGTCGTCTCCGAGGACAGTGTCAACTACCAGGTATAGTACCTAGTAGTCATAATACTTGTACAAATGCGGACCAAAATGGTCCAATTATGAATTTTTTGTCACAGTCCGATGAGAACGAAAATCAGACTAAGGATAATTTCCCAACGGTTAAATCTGATGAAAAACTTCATCAAAATGAATTTACTCATACATCTAATTTGGATAACTTTGTATATGTTCCTGATGAAATCATCGACATGTATTATCCTAAGAGTAATCCATTTTTGAAAGAAGAAGAAACCGCGTTCACCATCCACAATGAAAACATTGTTCAACAGTTTCCAGAGTCTCAAGGACGTGTTAATAATACCCCTGAACCAACAATATTAAATACAAAAGAAATTATTGCTGGTTTAATTAAACGTCTACAAAGGATCTGTGAGAAACAGAAAGCTGATGATTCAAATCAGAATAACAATTGGAATGATGAACACAAATCAGATGATGATGAGAAACCTTGGGGATATGAACCACATAAAGCATCTGATTGGATTGACGAAAATTCAGAAGAAATTGTTTATCCAAAAAACAATATTTCCAAACCAAGGAATCTTTGACGAAAGAAGAGAGTTCACAATTTTCAAGCTCCACAAATCAGATGGCAGAAGAATGTTGCACCTATAAGAGAACCAAGTTCTTCGTCAAATAGGAAATTCTTGAAATCAGGTTCAGGTACTGAATCAAATCTGATAGGAATATTCAGTCTAATTTCAGCGTTAAAGCAAAAGAATCAGAACTTGCATTTCCGTTCTTATAAATGTTAAATAAGGGTTAACAAAACAAACACATATCATAAAACATACTAAAAATCATCCTATCTGGAATAAGATGGATTATGTTATATGGTTTTGTTTCAACCCAGATACTATAAAGAACAAGTTTGGCCTATGTATCCTAAATTATCTGAAATCGTCTCATATCCTCAACATTGGAGAAGAAATGTTCATTTTACTTATGAACGTACTGGCATTAATCATCTTCATTTCACTGAGAATTTTAAGTCTAGACTTGCTTGGTGGACTTTAGATGATTTTGTTTCCTCTAAAAATAGATTGGCAAATTATTTATGTGGAAAAGACGATAAAGAATCACTAGAAAAAATGGTTACTGTGTTTAATGGAGTAGTGATTATAAAAAGTGGGAAAGAAACCTTGATGGCATACTTAGCCATGAAAGGATACACTAAATACGTAACCAGAGAAAAAGAAGGTTATCCTTCACCACCTGCAGAAAAGGCTAGCATTGAAGAAAGAATTGAAGTATAAATCTGTTTATAATGAAAGACTTGATTGGGATGAAAATTCTGCAAAGACAAATGCTATTATTAAAATGGCATTAGCACCTAATTATGGTCTTACGTTAAAGATACTCCAGCTCAAACTATTGCTGAATTGGATAAAGTTTTTGAACGACTGGAATAGCCAAATACTTTATTTTGTATAAAAACATATTCAGTTGGTCTATGAAACCAGGACAAGATACCATTATAGCTATCTCTAAATTGATGAAAGCTGTTTCTGATTTAGGAACTGAAGATAAATACAAACTTCCAGACTTTGTATTGACCTTCTTCATTTTACATGCTTTGAATCAACAATATAGACTTTGGTTACTAATATTGTTAATAGCAATATTGACGAATTCACGTCAGCAAAAATAGTTCCTAAGATTCAGAATGAATGGAATCTCATGCAATCAAAAGCTAGGAGTGGCAGACAAACCGTTCAAATTGCTAACATTGGATCTAATATCAACAAGTATCCAAACACTAACCATCTTGGAATGATCAACAATCTAGTAATCAATTCCAAACAATAGGTTTAGAGGAGGATCTTTTAGAGGCAGATTCAATAATAGATGATCATTCACACCTCGTCAAAGCAATAATAGATTTGCTAATAAAGCAAATGCATCGTCTTTAATCTAAAAGATGATAAGAAGAAACGGAATGCACAGAATCGTGATAACAAGAAGCTGAAGAATAAAGCTTTGCTTGAGAGTTGAATAAGTATAAACATGAGAATAAGAAAGATTCTCATAACATTATTCATTTTACAAATAATATGATGATTAATGAACCAATTCAGACTATAGGAAATATTGAGGAAGAGATACCTGAACACACATCTAAATCATGATTTATTAGATAGAATAGGTTTCCATTACATAGATACTATGTTGGCTTATCCTCCAGAATACCTTCGAGATGAAGTAGTAGATTATGAACTTTCTCCTGAAGGAACAGAGTTCAAGAGAATCTTCTTAACGCCTCAAATTCCATTCTCACCTATAGCAGAAACTGATGATAGTTCAGTTCCGGACCTCAAATCACAATCAGACAGTAGTGAGGAACACTACAATGATGCAAATGATGGTTACAACAGTGGCATTGAATATATTGATGAAAACATCAATAATAACGTCGAAAATATGGATATAACTAATCCTGAGAGTAACTCTGGAGGACCATCTGATGAGGATGATCCATTTGGGTATGTGACAAATTTAAATTATTCTAATTACTTATCTAATACTGTTTTAGTGCTTGATAATCTTACAATGTAGATGTTGAACGCATCAGATCAAGCCTTGAATAACAGTAGATATAATTGTGTATATAGTAATTATGAATATAGGGTTCCTAGTGAACAAATTATGCTCTTAAATAAGAATGATAAGTGGGTAATTGATTCTGGAGCTACCAGACATTGTACAGCATTTATAAATGACTTTATGTCATATAAGAAATTTATCACACCAGTTTAAAGTTACTACTGCAGACAAAAATGCGAAAACACTCATTGAAGCCAAGGCCAAGTATGTTTCCGACATGGAAAACATATTAAACTGGATCGTATGTTATATGCCATGTTGCCATACAGAATTATCTCTGTACCACAACCCACCAGTATGAATTATGAAGTATATCACACAAAAACAAAACTATTATACACAAGGGAAACATAACATTGACAGGATATCCTTTAGAAACTAACTCTATAAGTTGGTTATCTACTGAGATTAAAAGACCTTTACAACATTTGTTATTAAATAATAGTTCTAAACTATTGATTTATTTTATTTGGCATCAAAGAATGGCACATCCAAGTGATAACGTGTTAAGTCATATGTCAGAAATACTGAAAATAGTTCTAAAGTTAATAAACCACATATGAAAAGCATATGTAAATCATGTATCATGGAAAACTTGATAATAAACCATATCAGTTTCAACTAATAGAGCAACTACCTTGCTAGAATTGATACATATGGACTTGATAGAATTACCTATTCAGTCTTACCATAAACAAAATGGGCTTTATTAATTTTAGATGATTATTCTTCTTTTGCTTATGTAGCATTACTTTGATCTAAAGCTGATACTTTTACTGCTATTAAAGCATATATTATATATATTGAGAATCAACTCAATTTAAAAGTAAAAAGTATGCATTCAGATCGAGGGGGAAGTTTGTAAATCAAAAGCTAAATAACTATTTTCAAGAAAAAGGTATTAAACATGAACTAAGTGCTCCACATGTTCATCAACAAAATGGTAAGCTGAACGATTAAATGAAACCATTCTAAAGAAAGCACATACACTTTTATTAGAATCTGGTTGTCCTAAATCATGGTGGTCATTTGCATTTGATACTGCAGTCCACATATATAATCGTACACCATTAAGAAGAATGAAATGGAAAACACCTTATGAAAATATGATGAACAAAAAACCTAAACATGTCGAACTTCAGGATATTTGGATGTCTAGCATATGTCTATATAGTAAAGAAAAGAAAAAATAAATTATCACCAAGAGCTGAACCGATGATATTCATTGGATATGAAAGCAAATCATATAAGTTCATGAATGATAAGAACTATAGTTATTGCTACACATGCCATCTTTGACGAAAACATATTTCCCAAATTAACAAAAGATAAACTTATTCATAAAGATATACCCACATCTTTAGATCTTAAAACAATTCCATCAAACAAGAATTATTATAATCATGACACTACAATCAATGATAAAAGGAAATCATTTTATGATTCAAATAATTTAGATGATGATGATTCGTCGGATTCAGATGATCATAAGTCTAATAAAGAAATAGACAATCATCTACATGACAGTAATTCTTCATATCATAGCACAAAATCATATTCAGCAGATGAAAGTGATTATGATTCAAATATATCTAAAAGTAATTCATATAGATCAAAGAAGGATTCACATTCAGAATCAGATTTGAATATATCTGATATGTTAAAAGTAAAAGTGATCTTGATGAAGATATAAAAGATCCTGAAACAAAAGGTTTTAGAAGTAGTCAAGTATCAAAAAGAATTGACGATAACTTCGAAAAAATGAAAGAAATTAATGATTCTTTTAAATATTTTACTGATAAAGGAAAACAAAAAGCTATTGATACTCCTTCATTAAAGAAATCATCTATAAATAAGAAATCACAAAGAGATGATGAAAAATTAGCTAAGATAAGAGAATTTGAAAAACAGATTGAAAATCTGAATAAATCTAAGAATACTCTTAATAAAAGTAAATCATTAATTGAAACACCTTTTCAACTTCCTAAGTCAAATCTTGACATAAACTATAGAAAGAATATAGATTTATTCAAAGGAGTTAAACGTGTTGGAAAGAAGTTAGATCTTCGAGAAGTTAAAAGAAATAGACTTGGTAATGATAAACCAATTTCTAGATCTATAATACTAGAACAGTCTATTAATCCAGATGAACAAGCTCAAAATCCATTTGGATTTAGAGAACAGGAAAGAGCCTCATACAACAAAAGTTTGGAACAAGAAAATCATCTAGAATTCCAAAAGTTAAAGTTATTAAAGATAATCTTTATGGAGATAAACATCCAGCTAAAATTGAAGCTGAATTTAACTTTAAGAAATGGAATGATGTCATTCAAAATAGAATTAAGAATGATAAAGAACTAAATGATAAAATAGACAAACAAGTTCAAAAAGTTACTGAAGACTTGTATGGAAAGAAAAAACATCCAAACATTAGAACGTCAGATTCTAATATGGCAGAACTTACTGTAGAAGATCTTAGACCTATTCCTAAAAAGAATACTAAGAAAATAACTTCTGTAGAAACAAATAAATCAGATGTTAAATCAGATTTAACTCCAATGCCTAGATTTGAAAAGAAAATCTTATTACCTGAGATAATAAAGAAACCTTCTATACCAGATCTTGATCTAGATAAGACGGTTACTATGGATACAAAATTAGATTCAGAATCTAATGATTTAGAATTTGATAATGAAGCTTGGCTAAAGAAAGTACAAGCAAAAAGAGATAAATTTCTCTTATCAAAAGCAGCATCAAAACTCAATGATCAAGAAAACAGAAGAAAAGGAATACCTGTTCTATACAGAGATCTTATCAAGATAAAAGATAAGGATCCTCAATCATATTCAAAATGGGTAACTGCTATGGAAGAAGAAATTAAATCTATACAAAGTAGAAATGTTTGGGAATTAGTAAACAGACCTAAAGACAGGAAACCTATTGGATGTAGATGGGTTTACACTATAAAGCAATCGGATAATAGATATAAAGCGCGATTGTTGCTCAAGGCTTTTCACAAGTACCAGGAATAGACTTTGGAGCCACATTTAGCCCGGTTTCAAGATTCGAGACTGTCAGAATCTTACTAGCATTAGCAGCTTTAGAGGGATGGGTACTTAAAGCACTAGATGTTAAAACTGCTTTTCTATATGGCCAATTAGAAGAGGAGATATATATGGAACAACCGGAAGGTTTCAAAAACCAAAGATACTGATAAAGTATATAAGCTAAGAAAAGCTTTATATGGTTGAAACAAGCATCTTTAGCTTGGAATATACAAGCACATAACAGTATAACTAAACTAGGGTTTAGAAGATTATATGCCGATACAGGAATATATGTCTACAGAAACAACAAAGACATTGTTGTTATCATCTTATATGTTGATGACATAATATTTATGGGCAATAATGAAAAGACTGTTGATGACTTTAAAAGAAATTTATGAATAAATGGGAAAGTAGAGACTTAGGAGATCTAAGTGAATATCTAGGAATGAATATTGTGATAGACAAAAGTAAACGTACTGTCGCAATTGATCAAGCCAAATATGCCAAAAAGATTGTTGAAAGATTTGGTTTAATAAATGCAAAACCAGTTAATACTCTTTACCAGCTGGTTATGTACCAAATAAACAAATAGAAGGCAAAGCTACACCTGAAATGATCACATACTATCAACAGTTGATAGGATCATTATTATTTCTAGCAATGTGTACTAGATTAGATATCGTTTATGCTACGATATTAATGTCACAATTTGTGAGCAATCCTACAATGGATCACATTAATAAAGCATTACACATAATCAAATATGTTGGAAGCACATTAGATTATTGTATAAAATATGATGGTCGTGATGCTTATGGTTTAATTGTATATGCTGATGCTGATTGGGCTTCAAATCCAATTGATAGGAAGTCAACAACTGGTATGGTTGTAAAATTAGCAGGAGCACCAGTATACTGGAAATCAGCTAAACAAAAAAATAGCATTATCTTCAACAGAAGCTGAATACATGGCTGCATCAGACGCATGCAGACAGATATCATGGTTAAAGAATTTGTTCAATGAACTTGGATATGATATACAATCCATTCCTTTAATAATGGATAATCAAGCAGCTATTTACATGGCTTCTAATCCAGCTCAAGAACAAAGAATGAAACACATGGACGTAAGATATCATTATATCAACAATGCGTGAAAGAAGACTTAGTTGATCTTTATTATATAAAACTGAAGATCAAAGCAGCTGATATCTTAACCAAGAACCTTATGTTGAATAAGCATAATAAAATGCTTGAGTTATGTGGTATACACAATTGATAAAATATTCAACAAGGGGGAGTGTTGAAACTCTGACAGTTATTATAATAGTTACATTAGATTAGTTACATTCATTACAATAACTAATGTAATGAACATCTTATCTAATCTATATCTAATCTATATCTAATCTAATTAGATAAGATTGAATAACTATTAATTAAGTGTTTCATATTTAATCATAAATAGCTTACATAATATTAGTCATGTGACTTATGACTCATGATTAGTCATAATGACTCATATTTATGACTCATAATGACTCACACTGAGTCATATGACTCATACAATGTCATATAGAAGGAAATGATGTCATATAGAACATCATAGAAGGAATATAAATAGAAGAAGACTCAGAATGACTCGTTTTAAGGGACCGATATTATGTAATAGGTAGATTACACTGTACTTAGGTTAGGGTTTCTGAAATGCATATAAGGAGGACGTTCTGAGCGACTATCCCCTCAGTTTTACAACTAACATTACAACCTTAAGTAAGGCAGTAACACTAGTAAGAAATGTAAGTAATTGAATCCTTACTTAGTCTAGTGTACTGCGCTGCTGTTCCTTGATTCAATAATATGATTGAACATAAAACTTTGGAATGGCTAAATTACGGAACTGGGAGAAAACATCATTCACGAGAGAGAGAAATAAGCTTGTCACGAAGACAGTCCAGGATTGATACATTTAATTGTCACACGTACGTTGATGATGACAAAGCCTGAAGTCAACTTATCTAGATTCGATGACGCAATCACGTGACGCGCAAGGAGAACGCGTCCATTACATGCGCGTCAATGGCAAGGGTCAACCATGCCATATCAACCCAAGACGCCTTTCCTGACCCCCTCGCCTTCGCCCCACCTGTGCGTGGCGAAAATACCAAATGATGCCTCTCCACCTGCAAAAAAACAACGCTTTTCGTCACCCTCGCCGCCCCAAGCGCGGACCAAACCTATCCCTAAATATACTGCGAAAATCCCTCAAACAGTAGACTATGTAAAGGAGAGACATGCTGCCGTGATGAGGCTCTTCGATGTTTGGTCGTCGCTCGCGGAACGGTACGCAAAGCCCATTGACGAGGACGACATTGTGGATATTGTAACAGGGGAAATAGTCCAAGACAGAGGTGTAGTCAGCAGCTGGGATGAATCGAAAAAAGGGTTCTTCACAGGCGTTGGGGAGAAGAAGAAGAAAGGCAATGCCTCGAAAGCAGGTGAACGAACTCGAGAAGGAGCTTACGAAGAGGGAACCGAAAGAAGGGAAGAAGATGGGGGTGGTTCAGATGAACTAAACTCATTTGCCACTGAGGACGTCCGCGATGATACGCATGGTGAAGTGGAATCGCACTTAAAACCTGTGGTGGTTGCGGAAGCCGAGGACAATATTACGCCAGTGACCGACAGGGTGTTGGAGGAGCTTACGGAGGCGGAAGAGCGGAGGAAGGAGTTCTATGACATCGCTCGTCTCTGCAGCAAGGGCAAGGCGCGCGACCCGATGGAAGGGCCTGGTCTGTCAGCATGGGGAAAGGGTAGAAAGGATGCACCCATTGAGATCGATCTAGACGAGGATGATGAAGAATCATACCCGTCCAACGAAGATCGCATCCAGCTGTTGCAATTTCGAACCCCTTCGCCCGCAAAGCCACCTCCCAGCATCGTCCAAGTGCGCTTCGCCTGACGAAGATGATGACATTGAAATATACCAGGCCCAGCTATTGCAATTTCGAACCCCACGTCCACTGGCTCCAGCATCGTCCAAGTGTGCTTCGCCTGACAAAGATGATAATCCTGAAATATACCAGGCAATATCGGAGTTACCAGTGAGTGCAGACGACGGATGTCTGCCAACCAAAGATCCAAGCGATCGCCGACAAATCACATTGTCTTCAGCACCTACAACAATTGGGCTGGATGATTTCCATACGCCTTTGCATCAATTCAGAACCCCGCGTCCACGTTACAAGCAGAAATTGCGCGTCATCGTCGATAGTGATGATGAATTTCCTCCTCTAGGACACAAGAACTATCTCTCTACATCTCCAATTTCCTCGTTACCCTCGTCGCTAGCAGCATCTGGCATAACAGACTACCTCTCTGACAGTACTGCCACCCTCCCTCCACCTTCTTCCTCTCCTGTTCTGCAGGATGGATCCGATGACGAACTATACGGGTGGGAAGTTAAATTGCGCCTAAAGCCTGTGGTTGTTTTTCCACAGACGGAAGCAGAGGACAATATTACGCCAGTGACCTACGGGGTGTTGGAGGAGCTTACGGGGGCGGGAAAGCGGAGGAAGGAACACTATGACGATGATGTTCACTTGTCAGACGAAGATCTCGAAGCACATCGCATCCAATTTCGAACACCTTCGTCCGCACGGCCACCTCCAGCATCGTCCAAGCCTGACGAAGATGATGACCTTGAAATATACCAGGACCAGCTACGCCGGTTCCGTTCAACTGCCAAGTTAATATCAGTGAGTGCAGACGACGGATGTCTGCCAACCGAAAATCGAAGCAATTGCCGACAAATCCCATCGTCTTCAACACCTACAACAACTGGGCTAGATGATTCCCAAACGCCTTTGCATCAATTCAGAACCCCGTATCCACGTTACAAGCAGAAATGGCGCGTCATCGTCGATAGTGATGATGAATTCCCTCCTCTAGGACACAAGAGCTATCCCTCTACACCTCCAATTTCCTCGTTACCCTCGTCGCCAGCAGCATCTGGCATAACAGACTACCTCTCTGACAGTCCTGCCACCCTTCCTCCACCTTCTTCTTCTCCTGTTCTAGAGGATGAATCCGATGACGAACTATACGGGTGGGATCTTGAATAAACTTTCTTTCGGGACTATTTGTGTCGTCCCAAGTTGATATACCATTACTGCCATTTGAAAGTTATATCGTCGCTCGCAGTCGCCCTTATGAACATGTTTAGATTGTAACTTGTACCTGTAGTGAGCCTCGGATATATTTAGTACTATTACGTAATAATCCCTTGTCAGGATAATGCCATCTTATAATGTGAAGGCGAGGCAGTCAACTGCAGGCTCAAGAAAGAAAGGAAAAGGGCAAGTGAACCGCAACGATACCAATTCGCAAATTCAAACACAAGCCGATTCGAATGCCGAGATACTTATACCCAAGTCGAAAGAGCAAAAGGATTCGGAAAGGAAAGAAAGGCTTCGGGCTGAGGTATTATGCCGGAAAATTATGGTTATTCATATTTATGACTTGCCTACGTAGCTGATTGCCCAATCTGACGCCAAATGGACGAACAAGAAGAAAAAACGGCTTGACAAGTATATTGTATGTGCTCTTGCCAACCTGGCATTTGCTCCATTTTCACTCCTTTTTTTGCATAATCTATAGGAGAAAAAGCTGAAGAAAGAGGAACGGATGGTGATTTTCGAAAAGCTAGCGTAAGTAATCAAATGATCACGGTACTGCGACCTTGACGTTTCTCAGCCAGACTCAAGCAGAGATACCGTCATCATTCCAACTCTACTCTTCTGCCACTCTTTGGACCGGCCATGCTGCAACTCACCAAGCGCTGCTGGACCGGGAAGAGGATAAGGAAGTGAGGCGGGTCTCAGATGACGAGGGAGAAATGTCCGAGCCAGATGCCGAGCCCATCGATTTTCAAAGGGATGTCGGGGGCGAAGACATTGCGGAAGACGACTTTGTTGCACCATTAAAGCGGAAGGCATCAGGCTTCAAAGACTGGGCCAGAAAGCAATTAGAAGCTGCGAAAGGTTACATGACGACTGTTGCAGCGTCTCCAGATGCAGAACCACAACATTCGAAACCGCCACCTGCGAAGAAGCGGAAAGTCACTGAATCAAAACAGGAATGGAGAGGTCCTCTAGGAGAAGACCTCAAGCTTCCAGAAACAACCCTTGCAAAATCGCTCCTTGGTAATCTGGCTAGTGAGAGGGATCCATCTACTGCCCCTAAGATAGATGCTTCCCCTGCGCTCCGCAAAGCAATACCAATCAACCGACTACCCGACATTGAGGAAGCACGATTGATGCTTCCAGTTGTTGCTGAGGAGCAAACTATTGTAGAGGCTATTCTGCTTAATCCTGTGGTTATCATCTGCGGTGAAACGGGAAGCGGAAAAACGACGCAGATACCCCAATTTTTGTACGAAGCAGGCTTCGGATCGCCCGGCAGCGGTCAGTTTTGGACTTTCCAAAAAGCAAGCTCTGACGCTCTTGTTGCCCCTAGATAACCCTGGTATTATTGGAGTTACTCAACCGCGCAGAGTAGCTGCAGTGTCGATGGCGGCTCGAGTAGCTCACGAGCTGTCGTTAACATCTTCACATGTATCATATCAGATACGTTACGACGCAACGGTGTCTCCATCGACATCAATCAAATTCATGACCGATGGTGTCCTGTTGCGCGAGCTGGCCACCGATTTTCTGCTTGCCAAGTACTCAGCGATTGTCATCGATGAAGCGCATGAACGAAGTATGAACACTGACATCCTCATCGGTGTTTTAAGTAGGGTTGTCAAATTACGGGAACAAATGTGGAAAGATGGAAAAGACGGCACAAAGGTTTGAGTGCACAAAAAACTTGGTGATTTCTAGTTGAACTGAATATTTTAGCCGTTACGTCTTATTATCATGTCTGCGACTCTCCGCGTAGGGGACTTTTCAGAGAATAAGGCATTATTTGCAGCGCCCCCGCCAGTGATCAATATCTCCTCACGTCAGTATCCTGTCACCATTCACTTCAATCGTCGGACGTCTTCTGACTACGTGACGGAGGCAATTACGAAGACGATAAAGATTCATTCACGACTTCCTCCAGGTGGAATATTGGTATTTCTTACCGGACAGAATGAAATTATGAGTGTATGTCGGAGACTGGAAGCCAAATTCGGGCGGAAAGTTATAGAAGAAAGGAACAGGAAGAGGGTGGCTGGTCCCATTCGAGGATGGGCAAACAACGTGCAAGCAGTTGACGACGATTTCAATGCAGAGTCTGCTCGAGTCGCTCTAACTCAAGGTCTGCGCGCAAATAGCACTGATATTTGACAACTGAGAAATGTTTTGTAGTTGATATCGAAGCCGAAGACATTGACCTAGGGACTACGAAGTCTGAGGACTTGAGTTTTGACGTTGACGACGGTGTTGGTGAGGAAGATCCAGAAGCATTAGACAGTGAAGAAGAACGGAATCTTCATGATGAACTGGGCCTGCATCCAGAAGAAGAAGCAGAAAGTACGTGGGATACAACCAGGGCCCTATTATTCATGATTGAGAACGATCATCACCAACAGTGCCGATGCATATTCTTCCACTCTATTCTATCCTTCCCAGCGAGAAGCAAATGAGAGTTTTCCAAACTCCTCCTGCTAACTGTCGCCTTGTCATCATTGCCACCAATGTAGCTGAAACATCACTCACAATACCAGGTATACGATATGTGGTAGATTGCGGACGTGCGAAAGAAGTAAGTAATTCCGATGACTAGTCTTGAACATATGAAACAAGTACTTGTAGCGGCATTACGATGCTTCCAGCGGAATCCAGGCTTTTAGGGTAAACTGGATATCCAAAGCCTCGGCTGCACAGCGCGCTGGTCGGGCAGGTCGTACGGGTCCAGGGCACTGTTACAGACTCTATTCGTCAGCGTTGTACGAAAACCATTTTACCAAGTTTTCTGAGCCGGAAATTTTACGCATGCCAATCGAAGGGGTAGTACTTCAAATGAAGGCTATGCATATCGATGCAGTTGTCAACTTCCCTTTTCCCACATCACCCGACCGATCCACTCTTCAGAAAGCAGAGACGGTGCTAACTCATCTCGGCGCGCTCAAACCATCGTTGACCACAAGTGCCCAAATCACCGATCTTGGACGGACCATGGCGCTTTTTCCGCTCTCACCTAGATTTTCCAGAATGTTGGTTAGCGGTCAACAACACGGGTGCCTTCCATATGTGATAACCATTGTATCTGCGTTGTCCGTTGGAGATCCTTTTTTTCGCGAAGCATTGCTAAACGAAGGTGAAGAGGATTCTTCTGACCAAGAGGTGAGTCGCGGAACTAGCGAAGCAATTCGGGCGAAAGAGGCTCGTCGAGCGCGCCGAAAGGCTTTCTTCCAGTCGCAAAGCGTAAGTTTTTTCAGTTTCGTACTGGCTTTTATTTAAGATGGACAGCTTCATGCCTCTTTAGGGAAAGCCACAAGTGACATCCTAAAGCTACTCTCTGTCGCCGGTGCGCATGAGTACGCTGGAGGCGGTCATAAGTTCTGTGAAGAACATTTCGTTAGGCCTAAAGTAAGCTATTGGTAACGTCCACGCCGTCAAGATGCCAATATCTGCTCTTAGGCTATGCAAGAAATCCATAAACTTCGTACTCAGATCAATAACATCGTCCAGATGAATTTTCCGGGGCTTGATACCGGATTTTCTTCCAAATTAAAGCCACCTAATGATCTTCAGGTATCAATTAGCCGATAATAGCTGTTGACTGACTGACTTTGAATATTCCATAGATCAAAGTCTTGCGACAGCTCCTAGCAGCCGCTTTCATTGACCAGGTAGCAGTACGGAAAGACAAAATAGACAAAACGGCATCAGCTGGAACGCAATGTGCCAACTCCAAAGGGGTCCCATATAAGGCAATGGGTATAACGGACGATGTCTTCATCCATCCGTCCTCTGTCCTATTTGGTAAACCTCCTCCTGAATATGTAGTCTATCATGAAGTTGCACGGACGACACGGGTTTGGCTGAAAGGTATGTAAACTTGTCCCACAGCTTCACCACTTTGCTTCAAGCATAGCAGGTGTTACCGTGGTGAATCCCTCTTGGCTCTCTTCCTTAGGAAGACCTTCCTTATGCACTTTTTCAAAACCGATGAAGAACGAAAAAGGAGTTATGATGTGTATTCCTAAATTTGGTCCAGACGCTTGGGAGTTTCCACCAATAAAAGTAGAGACATAATAACTAAAACTTTATAAATTGTAAGTAATGTACAATTGCTGGACGTGCATAATGAGATTATGATAGTCGGTACCACGAAAAGTCACTACACATTTGGGCTTAGTTGCTGGAACTACTGATTTTCAAAGTTTATCTTACCTTTTTTCTGGGTATGAACATGGTCTGAGGCTTCTTAGGTCGAGGAAGGTTAGGCTGTACGTTCGGGGGCTGTGCCTCAGAGGAACGACTAGTCTTCAGAGGTGGTCCGTTACTATCTCCTGTGTCATCGATAGACCGTTTGAGCCTTCCTGTTTCCTCGTGTTCTCCGCTACGCGGGGCTTGCGGTTGCTTCACCTGCATTCGATTGACATTGGCTTTGAAGGTTTGAGGAGTAACCAGATCGGTGGGTACTACAATGGGCGCAGGAGCTGCCCTGGATGCCTTTCGAGAGGCGGCTGGCGCGCCTGAAAGTGGCAATGTCGATGACACAGGTGCGGAGAAGAAAGCAGAATTCGCCTAGTCCTTCAAAGTCAACACCCACGAGACCCAAGGCAAACTGGCTTACATCAATAAGACAGGATCTTGATCGTGCATCGGCTATGATCTCTGCCCAAGTCGTATTGCTCCGTTCAAGGGTGGGGGCATTGCCGAGAATGAAGAGAGAAGATTTTGCACGAGTCAGTGCGACGTTCATACGGCGCAGGTCTTTGCACGAGTGAGGATCAGTACAGCCAACGGTCATAAGTAGTCTGTTGCATACCTGCCAAGAACCCAACGGTATCTTGATTCAAGCCACCACGAACGCAGGACAAGATAATAATATCCTTTTCTTGCCCCTGAAATCCGTCAACAGTGTTGAAGTCCACTTTGCCTTCAAGTCTTTCCCCCAGGTACCGTTCAAACTGACGACGCAGTTCCATAACCTGGGCTCGATACATGCTCACGACACCCACGCGAAAATCTAGGTTTATATTCGAGAATTCCCGACGAAGACGAGCATAAAGGGCTGCTGCAACTTGGCACTCGGCTTTATTCATCAAAGACCGGCTACTTTGCTCCTCTGTTCCATTAATATTAAAGAACTTGTACGTTCCGAATTTTGGATGCAAATGCCAGGGTTGCGCGGTCTTTGAAGCCATGTCAGGTCCGTCTTGTAATCTATTCTGATAAAACACGCGACTGGGAAGGCGACTTATGTCGGGATGCATACGATATTGGATACTGAGAGATGGCAGTTAGAACTGTCTTGCAATCCAACAGATAACTTACTTTAACAATTGCATTGCTTCCGGTCGCTGCTTCTGCAATCGAACGAAAAGTGACTGATTGTAGTTATAGCGACTGGCCTTGAAATTAGAAGGATGTTTGAGCGGTTTGCGCAAAGGGCGTCAATAAGGTTTACCTCCTGAGATATGACTGTTGGAGGCAACTGCTGAGGATCCCCAACCAGAATACAACGGTTGCACTTGTACTTGAGAGGAATCAAAGAACTGAGTTCTATGGCTTGCGCCGCTTCATCTATGACAATTGTCTCAAATTCAAACCGATTCAGAACTTCGTGACCGGCGCCAGAAAGTGTAGAGCATATTACATCGGCTTCATGCAAGACCGCCAAGCGGGTTCTGCGCCGAACGGCGTCTAGAGTACGGGATTCAGATTTTTGCTGGTCCTTTATTCGATCTAATCGCTGTGTTAGATTTATTCTCTGAGAGTTGAGTATTTTGAGCTCGTCTTCCAGAACCTGATGACGAACATCCCCTTGCAGGTTTGTCAACATTGCAAGTTTCTGCCTTCGCATCTCTTTCACCGATTCCAAGCTTTCACGTAGAGTAATAACTTCATCGCCAAGATTCTTCTCCTTCGTGGCTGATGTACTGCCATTCAACTTCTGTTCCACAAGCGCATCAAGGGATATATCTTTAACGCTGACGTTGATTGCCTTGTCCGTGCCAATCCTGACTACTTTAGCATTATCTGGTCGGCGGAGCGAGCCACGATAACCTTCTTTAATACGATAGGCAATCTCATCTATTGCAGCGTTACTTGGTGCACAGATAAGGATTTTTGCAGATGAGCCCTTGTCCACTGGAGTAGACAACTTTCCCACGTGAACAGCAGAAGCCGGACGCACTCTTTTCGATAAGAATACAGCGACGAGACCACAGATCGTCGAAGTCTTTCCTGTTCCAGGCGGCCTATCAGACAATCAGTTCAAAACTCATCGAGACCACTGTTAACGTTACCCTTGAATCAACGAAAACCCTGACATATCCAAGGAACTCAGAATTGCATTTGCCTGAGGTTCATTGATACCATACGTTGACATAGCATTCTGGACATCCTTAGCATCAACCTTGGGCGGCATTGGAAGCTGGGGTCGCAATATCATATTAACGTAGTCATAATATGGAAGTGACACTAGTGCAGCGTATTCGCGATGGATAGTACTTAGACTAATAAAGACGTGAGACTGGTGGTGGTGTACAGAGAGATATAGACACACCTGAAGATTTTCGACAGGGACCAGATAGTGCCAATTTGAAGGCCCGGATCTCCGTCCGTCTTGATGATACAACGCAAGATTCCTTGAGCTCCCTGGAGACTGTTCCTGGAACTTTTGTAACTTTGCGTCTTGGCCATGATACACTTCTGGTTGCTCGTGTTACGCAACAATACGATATCCGTTTCGGCCAAATACCAATCTCTTTTCAGGTCTCCAAGAAAGGTAATATCAACATCCAGCCAATCATCGACGAATCCTCGACTATCAATCTTCACATTGTATTCATCATGTGCTTCATCTTTTGCCTGGCAAATTTGGGCCCAACACTCGATCAGGAGAAGAGGCTCAAAGACTCGATGATATTCGGTATAATCCTGGAATGTATCCGGCACAGGAGATACTTTGAACTTCTCCCCGGGTGGCATAGGTCCATTATGACTATAATTCCAGGACAAGAGTGCCTTGTGAAGACCATGGATATTGGGTTTCATGCGTAGTGCGATACGTCGATTTTCTTCGTGTCGGTCACGTCTTTCACGTCGCTCAAGTAGGGCATCCTTGACTCCTGCAATCTCAATAGTCTTGATCTGGCGCTTCTCAGCCACCTTCTTGATCTTTGGAGATTTCTGAAATTTTGCTAAAACAGCCAATCCTCCATGGCTCTCCTCATCCTCACTGTCCTCTTCGCTGGACTCGGAAGGACTAACAGCTCGCGAACTTGTTTTGCTCTCGTTTTTGATTTCGAATGTCTTGGCCTTCGAGCCAATTCCGAACCCCGACACCACTGACCCGGATTTCTTCCAAGTTGGCATGCTCGAGGCAGCATCAAGCCTACGCTGATCATCTTCCGTGAAGTACGGCTTCCGGCCGTGTACATAATCTGGTCGTGGTTGCGTGTTGGCTAACTTGGGTGGCACGGACTTCAGTTCTGCTTCCTTCTTGACTTCCTTCTTCAGCCCAGGTATAAAGTCAACTATCTCTATATCATCATCCCCCTCCTCAAACGAAGCGATGGCATTGGCCAGGGCAGATAGTCTTGAGGAATCAAGACGCGTTGTAATCTTCGTCGTATCTTTTTTCGCGCTCTCGAGATGTTTGGTGAGCTTAGCGAGACCTTCATCTGATGGGCGGATGCCAGCATCCCGAAATATGTCGAGCAAAGATTGTATGAGAGCGAATGATTGATGCAGAAGTTCTTCATCAGTTAAACGCAACCACCGAGCAAGTTCCGGCAAAACTTCCTGAAGACAATTCACCATCTTCCTTCCAGCAGGGGATAGTTTGTTCGATTTAGTAGATCCAAGCCGAGAGCTTGCTGCTTTGTCAACAACTTTCCATTGTCCGAGCATGTCACGGCCAAATATCAACGCATCCCGCATCCACAAAATCATTTCCTCATTTTCAAAGTAAATAGACCATGATGGACAGCGTTTGAAAATGACCGATAGGGCTTTCGTCATCAAAGCCCAGAGTTGAGGTAGTTGGGCGGCGGGACCACGTCCGTCATCAGGACGAAGAAAAGAAGCGTCCCTAAGCAGGCCTGCGGGGGAGGCGCAGAGAGCTTCGATTATGTCTGTAAAGCATCTAACCAGCGAACCCGACAAGCTGCAGGCTTCGGGGACAACAGGCGCAAACTGGACATAGGTCGCGAGGAAGTCAATGATACCTTCGAAGGAAGCATCGGGCAGATGCTCGAGCATCGCACGAAAACAATCATGACGACCATCGACGTCAAAGGCTAGTGATACCAGCGATTTGGCAGCTGCCTGGATTTGCTCCACGGGGGAAATCAAAAGTAGCATGACGTCTTTGGCTGCCCCAGGCAGGCGCAAGGCATCAATCCCAGAGGTGGAGAGATTGTAGTCCCCAAATTTCGTCATTGCGGATAATAAACCGTCGTTGAAGATGTCAATTGAATTATTAATTGCATTAAAAGCTGCCTCAGGTATAATATGTCCTTCGGTTGTATCTGCAATACGAAAAGTTGGATGATATGGCTTCCTAGAAATCTTGTCGATGTGTGCGGCGCGTGCGATAATGGAGAGTATCACGACAAGACCCTCTATATCATTGGTTTGCATGGATTGGTACATGTTGTTCCACATTCGAGCTCTAATGGAAAAATGAGGTATTTTAGTTCGGGTAGAAAGCTTGTTCGTGACCTCAGCTAATACAGTACACAGCAACGTCATGGAAGATGAGACTTGCTGGATATCTCTAGTCAATGCACTTGAGACGAGGCTCCTCGCAGATGCACGAGCACTTTTCCATTTTTCATGGTTATACGCGCGCGAGAAAGCTACCGATACAATGACTTCCGCGTGTATGTCAATCACGCGCGTAACAGCATCTACCATGGATGTGCCTTCATCCTGAAGTTTGCGCAAGACACCGTCGAGCAGCTATAAAATGAAGGTCAGAATGTACATAGAAACCGCTAGGAAAATGCGCACATGCATAGCTGAGTTCATTGTTGATGGTCTCGAAATAGTGAATCTCTCGTGCTGCATCTCTTCACATAGAAAGTCCACCATTTTGGCAAGGACCTCACCAAACGCGGGTAGTTCACGGATAGTGTGCAAATATTCAGTAAACCAAGAAAGATATCGCGAACGATCTCCTGCAGAGTCAACCTTCTCCAGGAGGGTTGCAAAAGCATGATTATCCTTCACAGCGTCGAATACAACTTGAGGATATTCAACACCCTCGTCAATCCAGAACTGTGTTCCAAGGCGTTTCAGAAGTAAAATAAAACATCCCAAGACCTCGACGAATTCTTTAGGTAGCGACAGTTAGAATAACATGAGAAAAAGGAGTATGACAAACATACCAGCCCCGCTGTCATGCAAGTGACCGACGACAACATGACGAACGTCAATAAGATCATTTTTAGTTTTGAGCAGCTCTGGAGGCACGTGTCGTAATAGCGTTTGAAAGGCGTGCCACAGCTCATGCCTGTCTGTAGAGAAGGCGAAAGTGGGAAAGCGCGTTTGCGCATCCGGGAACATATCGGAAGAGAGCAAATCGACTAGCGATGCGAGGACTTCCTTGTACATCCCCACAAATTGATCTTTTGGAATGGGTACTACAGTCGCCTTGGAAACTTGACTCTGAGCCCATCGTCGAATCGCGAGGTCCTCATGAAACAAGAATAACAATACTCCCGGTGGAACGGAGTCCTTCGGCCAGCCATCGACACGATATAGACCATTGCGTAAAGCCAATTGAATTGCCGGATCAGCAAAAATGGTCGAGTTGAACAGCATCCGGTAGACCGTCACAGGCTGGCACCCATTTGCATCTGTTGAGATCTCTCCTTTGACGGTGGCGAGCTCCCACGACTCAAAGCTCTTGTAAAAGCTTCGCATCGTATCTTCTGGGAATGCTCCAAAGTATCTGCATGAAAATCACGCGACCGAGTCAGAAAGTCATGCAATGGTACTCACGTATGGAGAGAGTCCACCTTGATACGTTCTATAGACCGTACACAAGCACAACACCCACGTAAACAAGAGCTGAGGATATCTTTCCACTGCTTGACTTGTGGGCTATCGTATGCAAAGAGGCGCAGCAGGAATGATGCAGCGGCTACGGTGGTAGCATCGGCCTTGTTGCAAAACCAATGTAACTTGCGATCTGCAGGGCTTTTGGGGGCGTCCATCAGGTAGGCATAGACCTTTCCGAGAACTTCGTCCGAGGCGCCTGTATTGTCGATGGGAGTATCGTGCAAGAAGCTGAGCAGCTTCTTCACGTCGTTTGGCGGTGGGTTGGCCATCTGAGTTGGCGTGCGCCTATTCCGCAACAACCGTAGCCACGGTACAAAGGATGGAAGGTTTGCTTTGAGAGACGCGAAAGTGACTCGACGGCACGTGAGTCGAATGCCGTACGCGTGTCAGTTTTCGGGCCAGTGCGGCCAATCGAAGTCTTTTCTAAATTATGGATCCACAAGATCTTGAAAACATCAGCGGGCTGCTGGATCGTGAAATCGACCTCCGTGAGGTAAATAGTCTGCCAAAATCATGGGGAGAGAAGATTGCGTTGAGCTTCCACGCCAGAAAATCAAAGAGCAAGTCCTTGAGCTAGACAAGAAGACTCGGACTATGGTCGGATTGCTGAACAAAATCCATTCAACTCCATCTGCATCTAGTCTGTGCAGATACATGCGCTAAGCTACGATCTAATACTCGCATAGTATCGACATTGCTTGTGCCAATTGCACCTGTTTTAACAAGCTGTCGTGACGTTGTGGCAGCTCTAGCGGATCTAGTTCCTCCGAATGAGTTCTGGCGCTGGAAAGACATGTGGAGTAATTCCCTAAGATCCGCAGTGTTCTCTGCAGCTCTTGTCGAATATCTGACGGATGGGAAGCTCATCACCATCGATCGAGTAGCTGAAATTCTGGGGAGTGAGTTGATCCTCGTCGCGCTCTAGGCAAGTCCGTTGAACGATGTTTTTCTCTAGTCAAAGAGGAATGGAAAGATCGTCTCGCGCTTACAGTTGAGGACTACCTGCAAGGGATCATAAGCCTTGTCAATGAATTGGTGCGCAGTTAGTTAAGCATGTGACCCTTTACCAGAATTGTTCCAGTCTCGTCTCGCGGTCAATGCAGTTACCATGGGGAATTTCGACGAGCCGATCAAAATATCGATATTTGTAAAGGATTTGTATGCTGGTTTCTCTGTAGTAGGTAACATGCATGAAGCATGGAAAGTCGAGGCTAATTCACGTTTAGCTAAACTTGAAAAATGATACCCTCAGACGGCGGTTTGATAGTCTAAAATACGATCTGAAGAAGATCGAAGAAGGTTTGCCCTAGTTCTTCACGTTTCAAACTAGTCCTACATGACGTCTACAGTCGTTTACGACGTATCCCTTCGCAAGTTACCCACTAAGCTAACACCTGCGGGAGTTCCGTGAGCAGTAGAACGTTGATTTAGCATTGTTCCATCTCCTTGTTGTCTATTAGTATTATGGGTTCGCGCGTGGCAGCGGAGTCTGAATACAATGACAAGTATCATATTGCCTTCATCGACGTCAATCACATCAAGGAGGATTGTCCTACTTTGTTCATGACAGAAAGAGAGCCTTGTACCAGTCAGGGCCTCTGACGTCAATGGATAGAAGGCGAGGTAACTCAACACGCCCTGCAACCTCCGAAGGTGTGTAAACTGCTCGTGGCGGTAACAACTTCCATTTTAAAACATTTCTTTTGATGTCGACAGAATTGGACAGCTGGTCGCGCACTGCAGAGTCGCTACGCGCGCTAGCCAGTAAATTTGACCGGCCAACTACTCTAGAATCGATTGAGAGGGTCAACAGGCTGATTAGCGCCTGGCCCACTGACGATACAATACCTGCCGAAGGACTCGAAGGCGTAAAAGCCATTCACCGTAAGCTAGCCCCTGGCATCAGAGAGGTCAAACTTGCGGCCGAAGAAGAATTGAAGTAAGTTAATAGCGGAATTTTTCACCACTGAACCAGTTACTAAATGTTCATTTCTTTCGGAAAGTGCAATAGACCATGCCATCGAGCAGCTTGGAATTCTCCTGGCTCTGAGAAAGGCTCCAGAACAAGTATCATTAGGTAAAATAGTATCTTTGCATATCTCTTGTTGGGATTCACGACAAACAGAGAAACGAAAGCGCCCACGGGCGCCTTCACCGTCTGCGCCAGTCGCAAACCAACTTGGTAATAACCGTGGCGTTTCCATAACCCTTCCAGCCCGTCCATCACCTACAGGTTCCGTTTCGCGTGAAGTTAAATCTCGCAATCTGGCAAAACAATTGCCGTTACAACAAGGGAGAAAGGTTGCGTTTCGCCCTGGAGGGGATAAATCGGCCAATAGCGGCGCTGATGCGGACGAGAGCACATGGATCCTGGCACTTGTCACAAAATGCATCAGTGCAGATAAGCATCGGTAAGCAAGTCAAACAGAGAGAACTTCATACCACTCAGCTGTAATAGATATGAAGTGCAGGATGCAGAGCCACAGGAGGATGGTCAACCAGGCTTGTGGGTTTGTGTCAAATCCATCCAAACAAGTGCTGACAGTGCGGGCGCAGATTGTACACGACATCATTGCGAACCATCATACCTCTGCCCGATCCCAACGCCCCTGCTGGTAGTCCAGCACACGTCAGTTCGTATCAGGAGTTTCCTGCAGGATCCATAGTCATGGCGCTCTACCCCGATACGAGTTGCTTCTATCGGGCTGAAGTCATCGCGACCCCGAAAGATCTCCAACCGCCTGGCCGGGTATGTCTGGTAAAAACCCATCATCGATATGCATTTGATAGACGGGATACAGGTACCTCCTTTATCTAAACACATGCCGATGTACAAATTGAAGTTCGAAGACGACGACAACCAGGAACATTCCGTTGCGGCTCAGTGGGTGGTAGAATGGCCTGCAAACATCAAGTAAAATGTAGAATGCTATTCATTACGGTATTTCATTGGAACATGGGTAGTGCTGCAGCTTAGTCATCATGTAATCGGACTGCGCGTCATCTCGGCGCAGCACAGAAAATGCCAGTAATTTCTGGTTCCACCAATATGGCAGCGATTGGCTTAGTATAAAAGTCAATGCCATTGTCCGAGACATGTCAAAATCTTAACCATGTCTATCTCACGAATACTGAATGAATTCAGACCGCTGTTCCATCTCCTCGAGGAACCTCTGATGCGGTCGCCGGCATTGTACGCACGCCCGCAACGCATGCTGCTCGAGGATGCGTTGAGAAACCCGCTTGGGGAGCTCGGCGCTCTGGTAGGACGACCTGCCGTGGATGTGATGGAGGAGGGCGACAAGTATATTGTTGCGGCAGACCTCCCGGGCGTCAAGAAGGAAGATGTAGAGATCCGGGTCGGAGAGGATGGGAGGAGTCTTACGATTGAGGGGAGAATTGCGCAGAAAAGCGAAGAGGCGGTACCGTCTGAGGAAACTGTGCAAGGTGAGGTGGTACAGTGACGCAGACGCACAAAGGCTGACAGGAGAGCGCAGGAGAGACGCGGGGAGAGAGAAGCAACGAGCTTGCACGAGAGCGGTTCTACAGCGTGAACAGGCAATTCGAGAGGACGGTGTGGCTTCCACGGGCGATTGAGGGGGATAGTGTACGTGCACGGCTTCAGGACGGGGTGCTGCGAGTGACGGCGAGCAAGGCGGGGGAGCGAGGAAGCAGAGTTGTGGCGGTCGAGTAGACGCTGTCTTGGTAGCTGGTCAATGTAGCGCGTTCATGTCTCCACGCCTCCGCCCTTTCCCCCATGCCTCTCCTCCCCGACTCTCTTCACGATGATCTCGTCCACAACTCCCCCAGCGTCCCCCACTCATCCACCTCCCCAGACATCCCCTCAGACTCTGATGCAGAAGTAGACCAGCTCGACTCAGACTCAGACGATCATCCCTCCGCCGCCTCATCAGACCGAGCAGACGCCGTCAGACCCCCCGGGTGCAGCTTGCTCCCCTCAGTCCGCCTCGAAAATATCCTCCAGGCAGATGGTATGCTGCAGTTTCTGTCCACTCACCTCTGCTCATCTCCGCCAGGTGTCACTGGTAATTTGGTCCTGTCCAAAGAGGCCCTTTTTATCCTCTCCGTTGCAACTGTATGCTGCCCTCCGTTCCGCTTGCGCATCCCCTGATCTCCTGTCACAGGAAGAGTTCATTAAACGGATGGCAAGAACGGGCCACATACATGCCACTGCCCAGAGACGGAATGTGGTTGAGTACATAGACATGGGTACGTTTTCTCGCGCATATACATCTGCCATTGGCTCAAAATAGACCGAGCAGCCGCATCAACACAACAATACCAAGAATTCATGTTTCTCAAAGGCGAGCCCGAAATCGAAAATGATTGTTCAATTGCTGAGGAGACGCATAGATACAATCCCAACCCCTATTTCTCTCGCAGATGCAATCCAATTACGCCAGCAAAAAGAAAAGGCAATGCTTGAAGATGATCCTGCATTGGCAGTAAACCCGTCGCCACCAACTCTGTTTCCCATCCAGAATGGCACATCAAAACCCAAAGGCAAGGGGCGGAGCGCCACAAATGGGCACGGAAAGCTAAATGGAGAAGCCAGCGTGTCTTCATGGCGATCGGAAAAGCACTATAAAGCCATCAACGAGATGTTGCCGACACCACCATGGCCTGGAAATATCGGCCGCAACGGAAGTGCCCCTGTCTTATCGCCTGGAAATGTAGCTCCCTTCGCGAATGGCGATATATCGGCGTTACCGCCCATGCCCCACCCCATGCTTGTCCCTCAGGAGCCCTACGATGGCCATCCCGGACAATTTCCGCCTCATGCTGTTTACTATCCCCAACCCAATATTGTCCCTGACCGGCCGGAAGAAGCCTGGCTTCGCGGACCTGGACTCATTGACCCCGACCATCTAGCTCGAACAATCTACGCGAAAGACAGACACGGCGCGTAGAACAATCTTCCTTCGGAATGGGTGCTACGTTTGCGGTATAATAATACATGTGATCCTCCCAGCTTACTTTATTTCCTTGTGTTTTTATCTTATTTAAGGCAAATACAAGTCATCTGACTCCGGGTTGGTCGGAAAGGATGGTTCCCTCTCTGCCCATTATTGATATCTCTCCCTATCTCAGCGAGAAGCCGAAAGACGTGGCTAAGCGTGCATCAGTCTCTGCGACCCTTCATAGGGCCTGCATCGAATATGGCTTCTTTTACCTTGATATCTCCTCTTACGTCGATCCTCACGAGCCAGAAGAGTTGATAACGCTAGCAAAGGCCTTCTTTACGTTGCCCGAAGAAGAGAAACTCAAGATCGCTTTGCGACATGGAGATCACGCAAGAGGTGGGTGCATATGATACACTGCTCAGAAGTACCATTGAGAAACAAAACTTATCGCAGGCTACGCCCGATTGAAGGAGAATGTGACAAACGGCCAAGCGGACCACCACGAAGGTCTCGACTTTTATAAGCCTGTTCCTAATCCTGACAAAACCAAGACGCTTTGGGGCGAGAACCAGTGGCCGACTATTCCAGGCTTTAGGACTAAGTACGAGCACTGGGTGGAGAAGATGAAAAGGCTGGGGTTGGCGGTTATGGAAGCGTAGGTCCCGACGTCAGTGCTCGTCTCACGAACTTAGCAAAATCCAGAATGTCTGTGGGCTTGGGTATGACTCGTGACGAATGGCAAGAATTGCGTGGCCAAGTGGATGACAGTTTTTGGGTGATGAGAGTCGTCGGTAAGCCCACTGCTCGGCTAACACCTACCTATGTCCGAGGATAATTTGCTGCTGCCACATAGGTTACCCTCCTCTTCCGAACGGCTCTGACGGATTCTCATGCGGAGCTCACAAGTAAGTTTTGAGGCTAAGCCTACGAGAACACGACGCACTGATCTTTGTGTCGTTCGACAACTTGCAGGGACTATGGTTGCCTAACGTGAGTTGTTTAACACTTTAAGCAGGTCGTGCTACTTGACTTCGATAGGTTTTTGTACGCTGATCCTACGCCAAACGCACTGCAAGTCTTCACGAAACATACTGGCGGTTCGCCCCTCCAACAGGGCACTGAACGTGGCAGCTGGATCAGCGCAGACCCGATCCCGGGTTGCATTGTATGCAACATTGGTGAGAGTGAGTGAATAAGTTATGCGCGTAGGCCCAACTTTTATCTGCCGTGATGCTAGTGTGGGAGATCTGGAGCAATGGATTGTACCGCTCAACCCTCCATCGTGTCGTACATCGGAGCTCAAATTACAGGTATCTTAATCCCGCTGCTCGTCATTCCTTGTACTTATCTGGCGCAGGATTTCGTCAGTTGCATACTCACCTCCTGTCAAGATTATAACTCATGATTCATCAGTATCCCGTTCTTTTTCGAACCAAATTTCAATGCCAATGTCAAACCTCTCGCTGCTGCTTTACGGCAATACAACAGCGAATTGGCGCACCCGCCTGTTGTCTATGGCCAGTACCTGATGTCAAAAGTCGGAAATAATTTCGATAGGTATGGGATGAAGGCAAATACGCCGAAAAGCCTTTCAGCAAAGCTGTGATACAGCGACCAACATGTACAATATCTACACACCCATTGAGACGTAATCTACAAGAGCTAATCCTTCTCCCTCGCATTTGTTCCACGTCTAGCGGAAATCGCGCGGAAGATTGAGCCCTGTAAAGAGGGGTAAGAAGCTCATATATTTCTGGTGAGGGCAAACACACATCGAATACGGCTAAAACCTCTTCCTTCCTCATCCTACCATCCGTCGGCCAGAGCATGATATATGTCGCCAGCCATTCAAACGTGGCTGCACACCAACCAAACTGTGTTCCTCGTCAATACAAGTTTGGGGCAGATAATGATGTCACTTTACGGGATCAGCAACATTACGGTTTCCATGCAACATCCTGACACCTTGCCAAAAATCAAGATGGGTGTGTGGGGGGCTAGAATACATCCTGAAGATGCTTTCAAACCTATCTTTGTCGAATTCACCGAGGGACGTGTAGCTCTCGGAATCTGAGCCGTGTTTTGCCTGTGCTTTGTTAGCAAATGACAAGGAAATTGTGGATTTAGATACTCTGTGCATGTTCTTGATCTTCAATCTGAAGAAAGGATCTGGGAGCAGAGTTCCATAAGTTGAATAGCTTGAATATTGTCGTCGTCAGTGTCGTGATATCCAGGTGCATATAGAGACGCACGACAAGGAGGGATGTATGATTATGACGGCCAGCAATGAGAACAATATGCCAAAGCCGAGTTGTCTGAAACCGACATATCTAAATGACGGATGAGCACATTGTGGGCTGACGAAAAAGTAAACTCTTGCGTGTCGGAGGGCCAGATTATACCGTCGCTGTCGCGGTCAAAGAAAGCTACATGGGACTGAAGGGCCGTGGCGCTCTTCCCTGGCTCGTAGGGCGCAGAAGAGACAGCATCTTGTGGGATGGTCATGGCTGGAGGAAGAGAGAGAAGCTGGGACGCATCTGAGACCAGCGCAATGATGTCACCAGAGCGCGACGCGACTATGATAAGATAAGTCACATGATGCTTTTCCGCATCCATCGATTCTCCGCTCATCGCTTCTGCCGTCCGATGTCTTTCCAAACTGCCGTAGGCACCCTCATCCCCCGCGTCAAAGACCTTGTCCTTTCAGCCACTCAGAACGGAGAAAGGCTCGTTGGCGATACAGACAAGGATCGCGAGGAGGTCTGCAGTTGGATAAACAAGGTCGGTCGGCATGATTTAGTTAGTGATGCAATGCTGCACGTACGTCGTATCATCACCTATGGCGCACACCCGTCATTTCCCCTACCAGGATCTGGAATCGCATCTGATGCCAAAAACTTATCTGGTTAGCAATTACCTAACCGCTGCCGACGTTGCATTATATGGAGCACTGCACCCATTGATTGTGCGTGCATCCACTGCTTCTGTCGCGCTTTTGACAGTACTCTAGTCCGTTATCAAACCTCAACAAAATTATTCACATCCAGCCTTAACCCGCTACTTTGACCACATACAATTCCGTCCCGTCGTTCGCGAAGCAGCTGCTTCCTTATCTCCTCCCTTGGAATCGGTTGTTTTCGATTTGGAAAATGCACCAAAAATTGAACGCAAGTCGGAGGTGCCAAAGAAAAAGGAAAAGAAGCAAAATGTTGAAGATACTTCTCAATCAGCTCCGCCAGAGTCCGCAGAGAAGGTTCAGCTGGCTGCCGCTGCAGACAAGGTACCTGAGAAAAAGGATAAGAAAGAAAGGAAAACAAAGGAGGTTGCCGATGGAGCGGCGAAGAAAAAGGCAACGAATGCAGGAGCAAAAGCGGCAGAACCTGAAGATGCTGGGGAACCTGTGCCTTCCATGATTGACTTGCGCGTCGGCCGTATTGTCGATGGTGAGTGGGCGATAAAATTTCTTGAATCACGTCTGAGTGAGAATGAGTCATGAAGCATCCCGATGCCGACAGTCTATATGTTGAGGTACACATTCAATTCGGGCCAAGACCACAAATTTACTTTGGTTTTCCAGCAAATCGATATAGGTGAAGAGACCGGCCCTCGTACAGTTGTTTCTGGCCTGGTGAAGTATGTCCCGATAGAGGAAATGCGAGACAAATACCTTGTCGCAGTGGTGCGTCCTCCCGATACAAAACACAATCGCTAATTTGCCACTCGAAGTGCAACTTAAAACCTGCCACCATGAGGGGGGTTAAGAGCTTCGCCATGGTTCTCTGTGTATGCTTTCAAATTTACTGACGCTGAGGATAATTACATGGCACAATAGGCTACATCGAAAGATGGGAAGGAGGGCGGCATTGAAATAATTCAACCACCCCAGAACTCGAAACCAGGCGATCGAGTCTACTTTGAGGGTACGGACTACGAAAGTAGGTGTCACTTCACCAACCTGCTGGCAGGGATCTGACAAGTACTATACAGGTGCGACGCCTCTGTCACAGCTAAACCCCAAGAAGAAAATATTCGAGACTATCCAACCAGGATTCATAACCCTCGATACCAGAGAGGCTGCATGGATAAATCCTGCGACAAAGAGCGTGCACAGGATACGGACAGAGAATGGGGTGTGCGTAGCTCCGACGCTGGTGGGTGCGTCCTTGTCGTAGACAGTGGCAAATAGGGCCAAATATTGGCGAGTAAGATGATCCGTCGCGAGCAGCTGGGCCGCACCGTCCGTTGCTTTTCGACGACGGCGAGCGCGCATGGCCAACTCTCGCACATCGGCAGGGAGCCCATCAAGCTCCCCTCAGGCGTCACGCTCAACACGTCGCCCTCCGCCATCTCCGTCACTGGTCCCCTTGGAACTGCCTCTGTCCCTCTCAGGCCCTTTGTTCAGATCACCTACCCACAGCCAGGCATCATGTCAGTCGCAGTCCAAGACTCCGGGATCAAGGAACAGCGACAGATGTGGGGCACCACCCGCACACTCATTGCCAATGCTATCACCGGCATAACAGAAGGCTTCACCGTACCTCTCTTCCTAGTCGGTGTGGGCTACCGCGCAGCGATTGAGGCTGACCCGCGCGGCACGGCAGACGGAGGCGGTGGTCAGCGGCTAAACCTCAAGTTGGGCCATTCGCACACCATTTATGTCCCCATTCCGCCACACATCAATGCCTCGGTGCCATCTGCAACTAAAATCGTCTTGTCGTGTACGGACAAGCACAAGTTGGGACTGTTTGCTGCAAAGATAAGAGAGTTCAGAAAACCGGAGCCGTACAAGGGTAAAGTGAGTTTGTTCATTTTTTGGAGTTTGCGTGATGCTCAATAGAGAATCGCGTCTAGGGTGTCTTCGTAGGTCGCGAGCAAATTAGAATCAAGAGCGCCAAGAAGAAGTAATTCGCGACGGGTTCTCTTGCCACGTCGTACGCTCCAGCGCATGGAATGCAGTCAGATGCATTTATACAGCGATACATTAATACCATCCCTTTGTACGATCCACCAATAAAAAAGATATACACTGGATGCCTACATATGCATAGACATTGCAAATGTGCCAACCATACTGTAAAGTGCTTGAATGCTGAGAAGGATTAGTACAATTTATTGTATGTCAGTAATGTTCCATAATTGTTATCCTCTCATTCGCGCGGATTTGGGCTTCTTCGTCGTCCCACCTCTACCCGCTTTAGCCTTTCCTTGGACTAGTGCGGGTGCCGTGTCTACATATTCGATATCGGAAGAATCCGACTCCTCGATGGTCTCCGTCTGATCTTTCTTTTCCTCCCCCTTTGCAGCGCGCTCTTCCTTCCACTTCTTGGACAAATCTCTGATCCGGTCCACGAGTTCTTGGCGCATAGTCCCGACTTTGTAGTCTTCCCATATGGCTTGTCTTTGGTTGACTGGCAGAGATTTCTTGTTATCCTGTCATTCAAAGTGGTCAGGCCAAACTCAGGCTTGCTAAAATCAACACGTTACGGCGACTATGGTCTTGAAGTAGAGAGCAGGATTCGCCATGAAAGTCTTTGCAAAATGCAGAAGGTACACGCCGCAATCGCAAAAGTTGGGTTGAGTAGGGACCTAAATACCTGTGTGACATGATGCATCACTTGAAAACCTCTACCGTACTCACAGGGACCATCTTGCTATTGGCATCACGGGTATTGCTATTGTTTAACTTGTCCAGAGCTTCCATCTTGAGGTATTTGCTAAGCTGCTTAGTCGCTTGCGGGTGTCGTGTACCCAAGGAGTCCAGGGTAAAGATGTATGTTCTATTGCGAATTTGGCTGAACCATAGTATGTATGGCGACTGACTGACAAACCTTTGCGACGTGTCTGATTCATCTTGTTTTTCTTGCATTTCTTCGTCCAATTGCTGTTGGTTAAGATCGTCATGCTTCAAGTCGTTGGTATCTGTGATTTCCTGTCCCTGCGAGTTGAGTTCGAGCACCGTTATCTCCGGTTCTTTAGCAAAAAAACGAGACGAGACAACATTGTTCTGGTCGTATATCGGTCCTCTTTCAGCGTCCAGGTGGTCACTGGTGCGGTGGCCCACCCCCAACTCAGATACGGTAGGAGAAGGGGGCAGGCGAAGCTGCTCCTGCACAGCGTCCTCCTCCGACTTGTCAACATCCATAGCAAAATCATCCATTTGTTCTGGTGTGGTTGAGGCAAGATGATTTTCCTGGTGAGTAGAGCCATCTGGTGAAACATCCATGCCATCAGATGAGTTATCCTCAGTGATAGTGACAGTACAGGAGAACTCGTCCAAATGTTGACTGAGCTCGGTTCCTTCTTCTGTCGTGGGGGTAGGAGCGGCAGATGTCTCACTCTCTGTCAAAATCTTGCTATCATCGGTTCTTTCGACAGCTAGACTCGTACGTGAACGAGTGCGGGAAGCCGCACCTTGTTTGAGTGGTGGCGGTGTTGGGGGTTGAAGAATGTACTCTGGCATATAGATGATGGCAAGGTACCAATGAAGGCTACAAGAGAAACGGAAATAAGCGTGCTTAAGAACATCAGCTACGATGGGGCCGATGCTCACTTTTCATTGATTGGTATAATAATGTATTTCTTCTCAAATAGATTAATCTTGTTTGTCCACTTGCGGATACTATCATAACCCTCTTCAATACTTAAAAGAGGAATCAGTGTTAATTAGGCAATCCACGAAGTAGCATTGAACCACCTACTTTTTCTTGTTCAGTTTCTTGTAGAAGAAGGAACTGAAGACGTGGACTTGCTTCGCTAACTCGGGATTCGAGTCTTCTAAAGCTCTATGCCAAAGCCTGCCACGAGAATTAAGAATTAATTTAATATACTTTAGACTCATCAGGAACGTACTTCAAGCCAAATTCAATGATAGTATCATTCAGAAATTCGCCCGGCTGAAGCCTACCGACATCGGCATTGGTAATGTTGATGGCGCCAGGTACACCTTGAGGATAAACCAAAATGCTGGAGAAATGAGTTACCTCCTGTGCGGCTCCGACGTCAACAGTTTACCCACACTTCATCGGGATCGACCGGGATGATTGGCTTCTTTACAGTAAACACAGTACGAATACGTGCCGAACGTCGTGGCCCAAATGGCTGACCATTCACTACGTCGCTAAGGCACACAATCAAATCAACAACGTAGAAAATGGTTTTAGCTTACCTTTCCTGGACATCAAACACGTCGGGTGGTGTGCCTCTCTGGGAGCGGGTGTCAGGAGTTTTAAAACCAGCAGATGATCCCGTAGTCGGTATCTCTTGTGTAGGTAAAACCACCTCAACATCGTCTGAAACTGGCGTTCTGAAAAGCACTTGAGAATTTGAGAGTATTACCAGGAGCAATAATACTGACCGCTCGGCCATTTCCCACATTTGCTTTGCATTCCTGGGGCAAAAATACGCACAATCAGTTTTGACGTTTTTTTATACAAAAACACAAATGTATGACAGACCGGCTTAGATTCGCTTTTACTTTGTGCTTTAACCAGTTCATGAACCGATCGTACTTGGGATGAGACCAATCTTTGTCGTCCGCATTTAGCTTCAAGGTGATAGACTGGACATTGGACGACTCTGCCAAGGAGTATAATGACGCAGGAGATCATCACTGGTAAACACGTACTCGGCAGGGTGGTTGGATCATCACGGAAAGCTATGGGTAAACCTCGACGTATGGAGAGCGCGATTATGGGCATGCCATCATAGGCCTCGGACGATTTAGATGAATGAGTAAACTTGAGGAAAGGCATTGGTCAGCGAAAGAGATAACGAGAACACGAGCTTCACCTCGACGAGATGCAAATGCCTGTCCCTGTCTAGCAAAACCAAAGCATTCTTCTCATCAATTGCCCTGCATGAGATGTGGAAGCTGTTTCCACTAGGGTTCCAAACTAGGTGTATCGGATCTGTAGAACTGCTATTTATGAGTCTGTCGCCGATGTAACATGCCTTCAGTGGTAGATAGTATTCGTGGGGTGAACGATTTAATGCGTTACGGCGACCTGTCTGATGGAAGTTCGAGGGAGCAGTGGCAATGGGGTCGGATGATTTCTATAATGATAAAAAGTATTAAATCCATCATCATCGTTCCAATTGACATATTCTACGGACTTTTGGTTTCATGCTGCTTTTCATATTCATATTTCGCAAGTCACGCAAGTTGTAGTAGGGAGATTTATTGTCCTCGATCGAACTCACGATTCTCTTCACTTCGCTTGGTGGTCGTGGTTCATCAAAATCCTCGATGGGATCTTCAACGGGACTGGCAGTTCTGCCGTGTTCTAGAGGCGACATGTTCAATTTTCGTGACAGCGAACGTGTTGAAGGGCCATCCTCAAACACACGAGAGGTTCCCGCTATGCCATTTAGCTGAGGGCCTTCCGAGTCCCTGTCAAATGCATGGATCTCATCGTCATTCGAGACGCTGACGGGTGACCTATTACGCTGCGTGTGGTGTGCAACTGGTGCGAGGCTATCGAGCTCGTCGTCTGATAACAACCCGATTATTTCTTGATCGGAATTTTCAGGTGCCAGACGCAGCCTTTTCCTTGCTTTTGAACGGTGCATTGGAATGCCATGATTTGAAGAAACTGATTGGCACTCACCACCCTGCCGCGCTTTCCCCCGCGTCATAGTCGAGTTGGCAGTGCGGTTTCCACTAACGAATTCTTTGCGTCGTTTTGATGCTGATAGGTTAGAGGTGGTGCGACCCCCGGCAAGTGGATTAAAGCGATCGGTATTTGCCATTGCAGGTCTAGGTGTAGGCGAGTTGTGGCTTGGCAAGTTTGTCTGACTTGTTGAACCACGGACGGGGGCAGTGATGGGCGTAGGAGCATTCTTCCATCTAGATCAACATGACAGGGTAGGAGTGGTGGGAGCCTGTAAATAAGGGGAGTTGGAACATACGGAGAGATATTACGTGGTGCATTCCGATCATCAGGCGACATTGGATACCGGAATCGCGGGTCGTTTGCTAACATGTGGAATGCATGTAATGGCTCAAGACGATGGGCTGGGACACGGAGGCAGGCGCGGAACCACGAGTCTCAATACATAGTGTAATAAATATCACCTCAATATTAGTCCAAAAACCAGGATTAACCTACATCTAAGGACGTATAATACAGCCGTCGTAAATCATTGCAGATAGTCGATGTGCGTGCAGAAGGTGCAGAAGGGCATTAGATCATGTACTCCAGGTTACTGTCCCGTCATGCTTTATGCATGTTAGCAGATTTATTTTACTTTATCAGCACCCCTCATATAATGAATTCTGAGGGAAATTGTATCCCGCTTGTTCCCAAGTCGTGAAATTTGGATTAGAGTATGCTGGTAAGTGGCTAGAAAGGACGTTAGTTCAACGTTGTTCCGAGAATGGGTGACCAACTTTTGAATGTAATTAGCTGTTGGTCTTGTCGGGGGGTCGCAGGTGAGCCCGTTTTTAGTTCCTTTACGTTGATAGACTCGGACATAGTCGATATACATGTGACTAGGAAACACCAGGTTCGCGTAATCCGCCTTTTGGAAGCCGGGCGATAACCCAAGATTCAAGATGATATACTTGCACGTGCCAGTTAGAAACATGATGAAGCGGGCGATGAGGACTTACAACGGGCTCTTCAGGGATTAACCGTTGTTGAATCTGTGTCATACTGTCGGGTCCTATCGAGGCTGGTGTGACCGTCCAGGACGGCTGTCCCTGGGAATACCAAGTAATGTACCCGCTTTCACGATCACTTGGGTTCGACCACCATTCATACCCGTACGTCGCATAACCATTGCCATTGTAATTTTGAGAGTTGACGAACGACAAAGCTGATAGCGCTTGTTGGTATGGACCACCCTTGTAGGTGTTGAGAGTCGTTGTACTGGAGTCGTATATGGTCGTTGCCGGAGATGTATTCGTAAATTGGTATTTATAGTTGTATGGTGCAACTTGGAGACTTTGAGAAACCTGGCCTTGAAATACGCGTACATCGATTTGAGCTTCAAGGACGTCAATTTCGGGAACACCTCTGCCCGTACTGACGGTGGGTCCTGGATGATCAGATTTAGGACATGTGCAGGCCGATAGACGTTGTCCAGGTAAATAGCTCAAAGGACCCCCGTTGTTGCCGCCAGTGGCGTCAACGGCAGGCGTGCCATCTTTCGCGGTTTGGTTAGGGAAAGTACCCAAGTCGCATGAATCGTAAGAGTATGGCCACATTCCATCTGTGGTAGCACCATAGCCAGCTCTTCCCTTTGAATCAAGTTAGTCTTTAGCGTGAAATTTCACCAGGCACATACAAGATTGCCAAGAGTCCACACGCCTGAAATCGATCTCAGTAGTAGAAAATTCAAATTAAAGCGATCGCACCTGGCCATAAACCCGGCACCTGCGAACTGCCCGGTAAACTGACATTAACTTCGATATATCCCGTCGTAAAACACAATTTATTCCATGATTGAAGCATGCCTGCGTAACACGTCAATCGTTGACAGTCGTCGTTGTAAAGTACACGTACCACTCATGAAATTCAAGTTGTGATTACTACGCTCAGTAAGACTAATTACTAGTTTCCCGTCTGCCGTCGTGATGGACTAAATCAAACGTGGTGAAATAATCTGAGAAAAGGGATGAGAAGACGTACGCCTGGATCATACCATTCTAAATCACCAGTCGGCCTAAGCGTGGTCACCAAAATATATTCCGCGCAGGGTAAGATGGCTCACCAATAGTGAAAATCCACAGCTTCCCAGTATGGATCATCGCCGGGATAAAAAGAGCGTCCTGGAACATCGAACTCATCGCTAAATACAAGTTCATACGCATTCCCGTCTGATCCAGTACGAGTATATGCAGATTTGGGGGTATCAATGTCTATCAGTCGTGGCAGACCGTCTAGATGGGGGACTTGGCCAGATCCATTGATGCCTCCGAGATTATAACCAGTTATTTTGGGCGGTAGATGAGTGTAATAGTATATGACGGGGTAACCAATGAAAAGGCCAATTAGGCACACCATGACGATGAACAACATCACGGCGTTAGACCACCCTCTGAACGAGAAAAGGGTGAAGCCATCGAACGCGGAATCTCGGCGTGGATCATGCAAATCGTCGTCGAAATCCGGATCCTTGTCCCAGAGATATTGGGGGGCAGCGGTGGCGGAGGCGCCGTATGACTTGTCATGTGCCATTGAAACGGTTGCCTGAGAAGGGTTTTCGTTGAAAGCTGATGGGTTCTTAGCAACCTCAGTAGTAGCTGTGTACTGAAAGCGAGATCAAATGAACATGACATCATACAAGGCAACAAACAGTACGGGCTAACCGAGTAAGGACCATAACCGCTGCCAATGGCTCCGCTTGCAACACCCACGGCTATGGCATTTCTTCCGGCCTGCTTCGCATGGTCTGAACGACTGGACGATGGCGCACGCGTGGGGCCGTGTGAAGGGTAAACCTGGGGAGGATAGTAGACCTGGCGTGGGCTCTGTTGAGGAACGGCGGTGTATGGCTGGGGAGAGGGCTGACGATGAGAGCCTCGACGGGGAAGAGACATGGAGATTGAAGGCGCAGTGGTCAGCCGTCGAACTGGACCCAATATGGACTTCTCACGATCAGCACTTGACAACACGCTCTCACTGTCATCTGCACCCTTCATTGATTATATCTTACAGATTAATAACCTACTATACAGACGGATTCACCGCCATGTAGCCTCCGTCAATTATTATTTCTTGTCCATTCAAATATCCCCCTGCTCTAGATGCCAGATAAACAGCCGTTCCTGCCATTTCTTCAATGCTGTGGATCACAAGATGAGGTCGTGCCAACAGTGCGTCGAGAATTTTACCTTCCCGGTCGTTTGGCTGGCACTGGTTGTATCCCTTTCCCAACCTTGTCCGTGTCCTCCGGTTTCAACTCATTTGTCGTCATTTCTGATGGGTACACGCCGGGAGCTATTGCGTTGACACGGACCGAAAACCCCTTGAGCACAATTTCCGTGGAAAGCAGTCTCGTCAAGTGCGACGCTGCAGCTTTTGCGCTGTTATAAGCAAACTGCTCAAAGTTCAATCCCACGCAGCACAATGGGAAGGACAGGCCCTACATGTTCCTGGGCGACTTTGATCAACCCGCTAATGCTCGTGATGTTGATGACACTCGATGTCCAGCCTGGCTCGTCCCGTGACCCCTCCTCCAACAAACCTAGGAAAGCAGTCGTCGTAAAAAATATTGAAAAGGTATTGATGCGGTAAAGGTCTGCCCAAGTTTCAAACGATTCGCTATCAAATAGCGCTTGACCCAATGACTCAGCGTCACGCAACAGCGGCGAAGATCTATCTCCAAGGAACGGAGATGTGGGTCCTACTTGCCCTGCACTAAGGTAATAGGTTAACCATCGACAGCTATACCTGAATTGACGTGGTACTGACTTGTTCACCAATATATGTAACTTTCCTTCTCTTCCTTGTATAATTAACTTTGCATTCGCTATACTTTCTTTTTGAGTGACATCCATAGGCAAACTAGAGAATTCCTGTTGGCCTGTTCCTGAGCAAATACGCACTTGGTCACTCACGGAATAATTTCTCCCCCTAGAGACCGATCCCAGGTGTCTGCAACGCGTTCGAGAACAGGAAATCGTCGTCCCGTGATGTAGACTTTGGCACCATTCGCAGCCAGCCCGTGGGCGATCATTAACCCGATCCCAGTACCGCCTCCTGTGACGAGAGCCACCCTCCCAGCCAGACTCATCAGATTTTGACCTTGGAGAGAAGCCATCGCGCTGTACAAGTGCTACGTCGCAGTTCTGATTGTCGCGCGTCCACTGATATTTATCCATCACTCAACGTCATTAGCGGCCCGAGATCTCAGTAGGCGGACCGAGATAATTCAAGGAACGTTATTAACCTATGTACAAGGACCCGTCATCTTCGGTCCCCGCGCTCTTGCTAACAATACCTCGGAGCACATACGAGTGCCAAAAGCTCGGGCGTCGAAGATGCGGCCGACGAGAGCGCCTTGGCCAACGACCAATTCCCGCGGTGCTTGAGTCAGCAACCCAAGCTGTGAGAATCTGGAGGCGTTGCTATCGCGTCCTCGGTGACCCGACTGTATAGATATGACAGATTGACATCTATACAACAATGATAGCTCCTTTTGTCCCCTGTTTAAGGAGTTACTAGTTACTGTTTGTGGATTATATACAGTTGGGTACATATATTATCGCCGACGGCCGTAGAAGTATCATACAAAGTAGGATAAAATAAAAATATAAGTCTTATAATCGAACAAGCATTATCCAAGTTTACCGTATTTCCATGATCTGTATCAACTGTGGCGACATCTTCGGCTGTTGCAACACGACTTGTGTGATGGAGGATGACGCATGAATTATAGAAGATAGCACATGGCCATCGCACCATCCGTATCCAGCAAACAGTACACGTAGCGTCTTGGAAATGATATAACGGCGGAAGAAAACCTTGATGCTAGGGAATATACGGCTTCGTTTATCGACATCTATCAGGTGAAGCTGCTGCAAAGCAGGTGTATGCAACAAAGTGGCTGTTTGTACGAGTTCAAGTGGAATGTCATGTCCTTCCACGCGTAGTCGGAGATTCACGAGCTTGTTCAGAGGAACCAGCGGCAAGTTCAGTGGTTCCGAGGGAGATCGATGTCGAATAGGCCGTTTGTGCGGAAACAAGAGTCTCAGTTCCACCAAACGGGGGCATACCCTGATCATGTCCAATACTTCGCGTACTGCAGAGGAACCTCGCGTAAAACCGTGGTGCGTGTAGTCTAAATATGTCAAGTTCCCGAAAAGCGAAGGTGTCCAGGTCAACTTGATGCCGTCGAGGGTGACGCGCTTGAGACGTGGCGCGCGGTTGGAGAAGAGGAAGAATTCCTTTGTATCGTCATTATTTCGATATAGGAGTATCAGCTCCTCAAGTAAAAGGGCCTGAACGTCCTTTCTGGTCGAACAGCAGGCTGACAGTGCAGCGTTCCATAAGTATGGCGAATAGTCGCTGAAGACAATTTCAAGGGAACGCCAACGTCGGATGTGTGGAGTGACGACATGCATGTACCATTGCACGGCAGCCATATCCCGCCGATCGTGTCGCAATGGACGAGAATAGTGGATGAACCAAGGCACTAGCTGTACCTCGAGCGGACATGCCTTTGCGCGTTGGATCCTTTCGTCCCACATCCCTAATCTAGAGTCCAAGGTGACGCGCCGCCATAATGCAGGGGTACGCAGGGCTAAGCGTCGCCAGGTACGGCAAACGTGAGATATCGTGATGGGTAGCATAGGATCAGATTCGGCGCCAAGTACGAACACGAGTGCAAGCAGTTCGCACGGAAGGAGGGAGATCAGGTGCGTTCTTGCAAATACCGGGAGAGGAGGGCGCTTAAGACGCTTGGGACGACTAATCGTCAAGTCCCTAACGTCATTTGGTTCGTTCCGATGTTGGCTGCTAACGAGAGTGATTATCGATTAGGCGTCGTACGTTTACAAAACAAAGCAGGACACACTGGCCAATAGTTGACTTGAATGCGCTTGCGATGGATCGAGTGATGGTTAGGGCCCTTGCCTTCGTCCGTCTCAGCGCGGAGGACATGTCAAAAGGTAGACAAGACTCGAGCTGTTTATGTTAAATACATTGGTGGCCCCACCGATGCCGACTGGTCTCTATTCAAGCATCCGGCCGAATGAGGGGAAGCGAATTGGCAGCTTGCATGAACAAGGGGTGTGTGGAAGCAAGATATCATAATAAGGCGTATCAGACGGAGTGATGAAGGCCGGTTTCCGTTCTTTGATCAGGTCATTGGGCGCCGGAATGGAGCGTAGGCGGAGGCCGTGTATTCCGTTGCCATTTTCGTTCCGCTACGGCAAAGTCCCATAGCCGCCAGTGCCAGCTCACAGTCATCGACCAACTCGGGCTGCTTCGACACATCGTTTGGTCAGAACCAGCAACGAAGAGTAGCAAGTTGGGAGATGCTATACATGGGAGCCTGTTGTGTAACTTAGAAGCTTGAGCATATCGGAAGCACTGATGGGATCTCAGTCGACTTATGTACATATAATAATACAAACAAGTATCCAAGGCGACTGATCGTAGATACTGGACATATCGAGTGTAAAGAGACCTGACGTCATAAAGTCAATAGATAGTTGGCCGCCACGTCCAGCGTTTTGGCGTTTTGGCGTTTTTAGAGTTTGCTCGGCAATTCGAATAGTTGTTTAATTTCCCTTCAAGTTCCTCAACGCCAGCGCACGCTGTCCAGGGTCGCTGATGCTCCATTCGCCACCCCATCCTTCTACTTTGCTCTCTGACACCGTTAATCCAAAATTCTGGGACGATGAAAATGGTGCACTGCCTCCAGATTTGCCTTCCGACGTAGATGGCCTGCCAAATACTCGAGATCGTGCGCGGCAGAAGAAGAGCTGATGAATACACTTTTGGAGCGGTGTTATGCAACTTGGCAGGGCTGGGGTGACGTCGGAGGACCTGGACATTCCTTGTCCAGCTTTGGCACTGGCTCGAAGGATATTTACGATGGTGTGGGAAAACAAGTTCAGGTGGTATGTTTACGCCCAGAGTGCGGGTGACTTGGCTATCTGTTTCCGTCGACGATATTTGTCTCCCTCATCAAGGTCGGTGTGATCATGAACCGATTCCAGAGAAGGAGAGTGAGGTATCAGGGATCTGCCTATAAATGGCGTGCTGTCAGCAAGGCAACGATGACGTCAGATTCATGCATACTTGGAGACGAATGTGTGTCCGTGGCAGGCGCCGACCAGAGGCAAAGTACAAGCGGACGAACGTGCGGCTTCGATCTGTGCCTCTTGTGCACAATCGGCAGGCCAGAAAGAGGTGAGCCAGATTGCACTTCCGCTGGTGAGCGCGGGGGCAATTCACCCAAGCGGTATTCCGTAACGTCCGTTACGGTAGTAGCAATGCCGTGTGGGAAGAAGAGAGACGCGCCGCCTAACGTCGAGGGTCGTGACGGCAAGGGGTCGGAGTCGAGGAGACGGGGAGTCATGCCAAGCACATCTCCAAGCTTCCTGGTGGATCGTCGGAGGCGGGTGCGTTCAACGGGATCCAGCGCGTTGAGCGTAGGCGGAAGGGTTATCGAGGACATTGTAAGCCTAGAAATGCCGAAAGTCAAATAAAACAGCCGAAAAATTCAAAAAGAACGTTGAGAACGACTAGAGTGATGTCACGCCACACACCTCAGTCACACTCCCCCATGGCTGAGTCTTTGGATGTCCTTGCAAATATCATAAACGAACTCTCAGAAAAACCCCATGATATTGCCCTCCATGCAAAGCACATCAAGTTCTCCCAGACTCTTGATGGAATGGACTCGGAGCTTCAAACAGCCATGGAGATGTTGCCCGATTTCCTCGCTGCTGGTGAGGACGTCTGGCTCTATTTACTGGAAAAAAGAGAGGGGTCTGTCGATCTTGACACTGCTGCTGGAGTCGACGACCTGCTGGCATTGTACGAACGCGCGGAAGCTGATTATCTTTGTATGTATGGTCGCGTCGTGGAGTAGATGGGTCCTGATCACCAACAGCAATCCCAATCCTGACAAAGCACCTCCAGTTTCTGCTGGATCATCATTCCAAATATCACTCTGGCGAGGACATGAGACCGACTGAGTTGGGTGAGATATTCACGACGGAATGGACTCGAAAGGCCATTGCAGATGTTGTGAAAAAGGGGGTCGGTCATTTAACCCAGGTACGTGCCGCATAACGTCGATCAGCCCTTCTTCATTGATATATCAGAGCCACATCCTGTGGGACCGACAGCGTGACTGGGAAATGGAAGTGTTGGAAGCAGCAGCAGACTCGGACAGGTTACGTTCCGAACGCCCTTGGAACTGGGATATTCAATGAATGCCATTTCCAGAGATGCCCTGGTTCAACACGTTCAACAGCTTTTGTTAACTCGTCTTCGGCTACCGCATGCCAGTACGTCTCTAACAAAAATTTCCTCGCGTTGGCATTCAAATGCTCGATCAGATTTGCAGGACACATTTCAATCATATTCTACATTTACCACTAATTATAAACCCCCAGCGCAATATGAATCGTTGCTCATAGCTGCATCAAAAGTACGTGGTCAGGCCGAACGAGCATTTGAGCGACGCGCGAACCTCGAGGCTCTTCTAGTAAGTGCAAGGAATCCATTTGGTTGAATTTTGTAGTAGCCCACACCTCGGTTTAGACGCAGTCCAGTTACTCGTTGGATGCATATGCCCACTACGTTACAGTCGAGCGTCGTGCCAAGTATCCCGACACCTTGATTATTTCTACTACCTATGAGCGAGCCATCGCTGAAGCTGCAAAAAGAAGGTTCAATGGAGAAGATGGGGCGGAGCAAGCATTGCGCGTATTCTGGACCGGGTACTATGACGCTCTCGTGAGTATCTTCTCCCAGAGTGAAAGCTCATGCATGTTGCTCACCAGCTGCGTGACAGCGAATACTAGGTGCAGAGTGGGACTCTCAATTGACGGTATTGAAAAGGGCAACCAGGAGCGTACCTGGTTCCGGTGAGATTTGGGCCCGGTATATTCGTTTCTTGGTGTGTGTACCTACGTCTCTCCGCGGTCTCGTCCGTCTGATCTCTGACAGGAACGGTTGGAAAGCATTGATGTAGAGGATATTGAAACTGTCGAGGGTGCGAAGCCATTGTCTGTGAACTAAATTTGTATTAACTTAAGCCATCTCAGATATTTTCAACCGTGCTTTCGACACCAATTTGATTCAACAAGATGTGGACCAAATTGTTGCTATTACTCTTTCTCGGGCTGGTTATGAGAGGCGTCGTCTTGAAGCCGGTAGCCATCGTGAGGTGTCTCTCCACTTGGCCAAGAATGTTCACGCAATATACATGTCTAGAGGACAACACGCTCACTACGCTAATTGGTGTTCTCGAAAGTGGAATACAATTTGTTTATACAGGTAAGCCCTCGTCAGACGTTAATTGGAGTTTATAATGATAGGCATGTAGCCTCTAAGACTGGAGATGCGAAGCTGAGACTGGAGAGAAATCTTGTTGATGTCGTATGTTGTTGATTCCGCAGAGATTGAAGTGCATATTGAACCCATATTAGTACGAAAGAGCGAATCTGATAGACAGCGCTATCGGCGTATGGCAATCTGCAACGAAAATAAACAAGTCCAGCTACCTTGTTTGGACGGCATATATAGAAACTCTCCTGTCGGTGTATTTTCCATCTATCAGATAGCAGCTAACCAGAATTCAGGAGACATCAGATGCATCATCAAGTACGCGCTGTTTTTGAAGACATCCACAAAAAGCAGTTGGATTGGCCAGAGCTAATCTGGGAACTTTGGTTGTCTTTTGAACACCTTCATGGCACTGTTGATCAGGTGGACGAATGTCTAGATATGATTGAAAAGGCACAAGCGCAAGTCCATGCCAGGCGTGCGAAGGTGAAACCCCGTTGAAATGCTAGGGATGAGATCTCTGACACATCAATCATCACAGGAGGCCGAAAAGGCGTCCTATCAGGCAATGCAAGCGACAATGGAAGCCGAAGCAGCAACAGCCATCATTGCAGATGCTGTGGCTTCTGTCGCGGCCCCCGTCGAGGGCCAAATGGAGGTCGACGCCCAAATCGAGCGCGGAACAAAACGGGCTGCAGAAGAAGAAGACATCAAACAAAACGCGCAGAAGAAGACGAAGATAGGTATGTTCTTAAATATCCTTCCTTTCGCATGGTTGAAGTTGCGGTTTGGTTGATAGAGCAGCCACAAGCTCCACTCAAAAGGTATAACAGTGCTATGTATTATCTTACCCTCGTATTGAACTCTTTCTTCATTAGAGATCGAGAAAATTGCACGGTTTTCGTGTCTGATTTACCCCAGGGTGTTACCGAAAACGACTTGGCCGAACTTTTCAAAGATGTAGGTTATCTATAGATCCCTTGGCTCCCGATTCATTTTCATGCGTCAGTGTGGTACCGTACGAGAAATCAAGGTCACACAACTGTCGGAAGTCTTAGTTGCCACTGTGGAATTCAGCGAAAGGGTGAGCATTCTATATAACGTCGCACGAACTTGGTTCGATCATCTCGAAAGGATAGCGTTCCTGCAGCACTGACGAAAGACAAAAAGCGCATGGATGGACAGGAAGTCGCGGTCCATCTAGCGTGGAAATCAACACTGTATGTCACTAACTTTCTAGAGTCTTATGACGATGCAGCTATACGACAATTGTTTGGAAAAGTGAGGATGCAATTTTCGTTGTGGTGTTGATTTATGTCGATATGATAGTATGGGACAATTTTTGATGTTAGATGGCCAAGCAAGAAGCTCAAGAGTTCACGGCGCTTTTGCTATATTCAATACACGTCTCCTGTGGGTTCCCTCTTGTTACACTACACATTTTCCTAACTATGCGACAAAAGGAAGCTGCTCAAAATGCTTTGGAACTGCACGGGAGGGAGCTCAAAGCAAACCATCCATTAAATGTGTTCATTTCTAATCCGGAAGGGAAAAAGGCGAGAACTGATCAGGACGCGGATGAGAGAGAACTTTATGTTGCTGGCTTGAGCAAATTCACAGTCGAGGCAGACCTCGAAAAAATATTCAAGACTGTGTGGCATCAGTTCTCTGCCCAGCATTGCGCGGTACTAATCAAATATAGTATGGTAACCTCAAGGACGTGCGACTGGCAAAGGATCAGACAGGCCAAGCCAAAGGATTTGCTTTCATCGAGTTTGAACAAGAGGTAATAAAGATCCTCATACCACGTGACTGGGCCGTTAACGAAATTTAGCAAGATGCGAGAGCCGCATTGGCTGCCAATAATTACGAGCTTAAAAAGAGGCGCATTGGAGTCACTATGGCTAACAGCCACGTACGCTCCCGCCACCGGTGAGTTCCGTTTGTGGTTAGTTGCCTACTGCTGACGGAACCGGAGCAGAAACGAAACACCCCAGTCTGGCCTTAGTCGCACGGCTGATATTCGCAGCAGGTCAATCCGTGTTCGCAACCTTCCGCCTGGGGCACAAGAGGGCTTGCTGCAACAAACTCTTGAGAAGATCGTCCCCGTGAAGCGAGTAGAGGTGTTTCTGGATAAACAAGAAGCTGTTGTTGAGTTATCCAGTGCTGCTGTAAGTCGTAATTTCAATCGGTGTATCATTCACTAGAATTTATTGTAGGAGGCTGGGCGTCTACTTTTGAAACAACAAACCCATCGAGTACGGAGGCAATGTATTACAGCTGTCAGAGGAAACAGAGGAAGGGCGCATATTTGTCCCACGCCGTGCTGGCCCGACGCGTCCAAAGGCGGGATTGGGACACGCTAGAAGGGCGGTGCTAGAGAAGGAAGGAAGCGAGGTTAATCCGACCACATTCGTACGTGCGGCACAAGGGAGAGGCCAGGATGACTTCAGAAAGATGTTGGGCGGGACTTAAAATATCAATATGACGTAATTGGTAGTTTTACTCCACGTGATTGATAAAACCATTCATTGTAATCTCCATGAGCACGGATTCGGATTCAGATCATCAAGAAATAACTTGTATCACTTTTGAATGGACACTTAGAGGTCTGAAGAATCTGTTCGACTCGACAAAAGGCGAACACAAGTCAAAAGTTACCAAATCCCCGTTGTTTGGTGGTGGTCGATGGCAGGTCAGCATTTTTGTCTTATCTTACCCTACATCTTACACGCGAACGCCTGCAGGTCTTGTTCTACGCCAATTCAGGTTTGCCGAAAGATGGAGGTACAGAGGGGAATTACGTCAGTCTGTATCTTGCCTGCGAGGTAGGTGATTAGTATGGTTTGGTTATGGATGTGTTTTAAGACACTGTTCAAGCCGACTACTGAAGAAAAAGATGCAGCCATAGCCGACTCTGGCAGGTATGTTCGGCGCGCAAGATCCGTTCTGTGGTCTGAATATTCCTTAGGTGGGTTCGAGAGGGCGTGTATAAGTTCTGCTTTGAGCTACGAAAGTAAGCTCAGCGAACATGCCAACGCAGCAACTCTAGTTGAACACTCCGTTTTAAGCGCCTCCAAGACAGTGACGTATAACACGAAGGAGGCACAGAATCATTCATTTTCCTGGAAGGTGTGTTCTAACTATCAAGCTCATGTCTACATGTACTCAGAAGAGTTGGCGAAGCGCAGAATGCGAACTGGGGATGGTAATTATGCTTTCAAAACTACGCTTGTCAGGCTAGAACGCTATTAGGGCCCAATTTACTCGCCGAGACACGATCTACTATCAGTCCCAGGCCACGAAATCGCAAGATGCCCTCTTAATAATATGTACCATCACATCGTCCCCATACGTGCCTGCGCCCCTGCCAATAGCTCCTCGACGATCTGTGCCCAAGTCACTAATTGACACGATGGGCAATCTCCTGGATGATCCGACTTATTCAGACGTTGAGTTTATAATACCGCGCCATTCCAACAGCGTCCGGAATGCGAAGACCATTTGGGCATCGAGGAAAATGCTCCAGAGGGTAGACTATTTCGATGCCAGTAAGCTTCAGTTTTCGTATCCACCGAATTGCCAGCGTTAAAGGCGGTTTAAGTGTTCAGCTCTAACTTTGCGGAAGGGACATCCACTGGATCCGCTACGACCGTATTGGCCACATCGCACGACACGACCAACAAAGGTTTCACTGATTATTTTGGGGATTCCGACCAAGACGACGAAGATCTTGAGAACAATGACTCCACTATGGACGAAGACGACGCAGACTCTAGCACACAAGATCCATTTTCAACCTATTTAAATAATCCTACAACTCATGATGGTCTCATGCAGGAGACTAGCAGTGTAGATGACAACTCCTTGGCTGAAAGCGTGATTCTCACACCTTTAAACCGCACATCTCAAATCACCGAGTTCGTGGCCAAAGATTCAAACCCTCAGGAAAGCCCCAAGTTGAGAGTTATTGTGAGAGATGCAGCATATGCCACATATCGTGCTGTGTTATACTATGCGAGTGTCCGTATTTTCGTTTGGTTTATGCCTAATAATATATTCAGCTGTACACCGATTTTATTATGTTTTCCCCATTGTCTTCATCCTTTGCGCCGGTAGATTTAACATCGCCTCCCGTGTCCTCAACAAATGTATCCGTTGCCGTGGATGCACAAGGATCCAGTGCCCCTGTGAAAAAATTAAGCCATGTCGTTGCAACATCTAGGAAGGAATGGATCAAAGAATGGTGTCAGGTGAATCCCGGAAAGCCAACCCCTTGTTCCGCAAAAGCAGTGTACCGACTAGCTGACCGTACGTAACTGACCAGGGTCAAAGGCCTATTATAATCTTGCTTTTCAGGTCTAGAGCTTCTCGATCTGAAGGATAGAGCAGCGCAGGTTTGTCCTTAATGGATCAAACATCGAGCACTCTATTGACAAATGCACTTCAGCATATATTTAGATCACTTACAGTGGATAATATTGCATACGAAGTATTTTCACCATTTTCGGCCACGTACGACGAGATCAGAAAGGTAGGGCACGGATTGTATTGAAGTGCCATGCTCACTTTCATGCACAGGTGCTCGTGGATCACTTTCCTGACTCACTGGCATGATGTCCGAAATTCAGAGTCCATGAAGATTGTTTGGAAGCAAATAAGGAATGGGCGTCATCCTGGATTCGAGGAAGGTAAGTAGTAGTTCTGGGTGTGTTGCTCTGATTTATTGCAACATGCGCTTGTAGTTTGGCCCGTCATCGTACAGAATCTAGAGTTCAAACCCTCTATCAATGGTAATGGGAGCGGGAGTTCACCCGATGATCCTCACAGGATACTTTAGCACTGCATATTAGGAAAATCCGTGGTACTATTATCTACAGCTTCAATGTATATCGATAAACTTTTGGTCGTATCAATCTATGTGGCGGTTGTGAACATTGAGATCGTATTGTTGATGCTGATGACCGTCCGTTAAATGCTGCTCTCGGATGTCAGGCTGTATATCCGCAGGGATAAACAGCTCGTGATGTTCACTTTCTTCAAGTTCTGGAGGGATCGTGCCAGGCACGCGATCTTCAGGTTGTGAAGGGATTCGGTGTAGTAAGCCATAGCTTGAAATAAGATGTTAGTGCTTGACTCCTTGACATAGGGGTGCTACAAACCCAAAGACACAGCCAAGTAGACCTTCTCCTCCCCAATGACGATTTGGAATAAGTACGACCTCCCGAGTGGTACTTTTCCCTTATTAATACTGGAAGAATCGACTTATGACAATAACACTTACTCAAAATCGTAAGAATACACATATACCCGTAGAGGCTTATCAACGTGCTGCTTAAAATTTCAGCTGAGAAAGAATCTAAGCTCATGCCACACTCACAGCTTCAACCAAGTCATAGAAATCGTTCTCAGCACTAAGTACTCCACCTGACCAACCTGAAATGATAGGTTTAGAAATATGGTGTAGACGGGATAGCTATCGTCTGTACACATACCAAGTATCCAATCGCCGATCGGCACAAGACCTGCACTTTCGGCAGGGCTGCCCTCGGTGACATCCAAAACATGCCATACGTTATCCGTGGACTTTTCAGGCTCGCATATGCGCATACTTAAACCCAGAAGCGAAGGTCTGAAGTTAGGATCGGACACATTCGCGTCATCACTTTGCAGAGACCACTTGCGCGACGGTACAATCGGAACAACTATAAAACTGTTGGTCCGGACTAGCAACACGATTGCTATGAAGTACCTCTAGTCTCCTTGTTTTTACTGCTCCATATAAGGAGATTGAGAATTCTTTCTTCGTGTGCTTCGACTATTCGTTCTAATTGGCTTGAATCAAGTTGATCCCGGGGTGACAACGAGCTCCCTTCGAAGCCGACCACGAAGTCAAAGTATGGCTCAATATCTGTCTTGGAAGCTGGAGACGATGGAGTCACCCGGAGAACATGCAAGGCGCGGGATGGTGAGTGCGCTTGAGAAGTTGACTGACCCGCTCCCATCAAAAGTCGGAGATGGACGTTTGTCACACATACTGATCAAATAATTACCCTTTTATAAAAACACAAACGAATGGACTCCAAGTTACATTTGAATGAACTCTTCTCTAGAGCGTTCCGTGCATTTGGTTATTCAATCCAAAACCCTAAGCCAGTGACTGATATGTGTTGCGCTTACTGTCGTGACGTGAATACCTCCGTGACATTGTGACGGTTTTTCCACAACAAACTAGTGGACGCGCTGTGGTCGCTGGCAGTTCCAGAAAACGCCAAGACTTGCGGCATGCGGCAAGTCCATTTTGCTCTGTATAGGACTGTGGCTATATTAACATCAACCTAGTTGACTTATGAGCGTTTGTCGTCGTCAACTCCTCCGAGTTCTTCTCTCGAAATCAAGTCCCTGTCCTTTCAGCATACGAAGAACTTCTTCCCATGCCACACGACATATACACCCTATTTCAACTGCCAAAGGGGATCGCGTCCGACGACTTGGAACCCGTCTGCCATCTTCTGCACGTCTCCTGGCTTCACGACACACGGAGCTGTCTATCGATGACGTATTCTCTGTGTTGTGCGAAGCCGGAAGGAACCCATTGTCCACTATGTCTGCGACAGACCTTTATGCTCAATTGCGAGCACAAAGCTTGGATTCAGTCGCAAAACTTCCTGCCGCGTCATATTTTCGGATCCTAGACGAAACCTACAACAACTCTAATGACTTAATTGATATGATATGCAAGGACATCGTTGATATTTATCAAGGAACTCGTGAAGAGCAGCGATTGTTGTTGCACTCCATTCTCCTTAGCGCTAACTTGATGCAGCTACGTCCTAGCACTCTTCTCTCTGCCTTGGATCAATTAGAACAGCTTTCTGATGATATGGACGCCTCAATTCTCGGGAAAATGACTCGATTCGTAACAGAGCACGAGGGTCAGCCAGAATACGAGCCTCTGGTCCGACAACTCCATCGATTACTTGTCAAACGTCTTCATCACTTCCGCGTTCCTGCGGGTGCCAGTTCGCTCACATTTTATCCTCACGCATTGGTACACACAGTATTCGATTTCACTCACAAACTGGCTTCCTATCATGGTCAGCTTGCCTTGGACCTACTGCATGTTTTATTTGATCGGGGGTTCATTCCAACGGAGGCTGTACAAAGTAGCAAGGATATATCTGCCGTAGTATCAGCCACCCTTGTCCGAGCCAGCCTCTATTGGAATTGGAGAGCTCTAGCCGCCAGTATTCTCTTAGATCTGCTTCGTACTGCCCAACCTTCCGACCAGTTTGTGTCCGAACTAGCAGTGGAGACTTCGTACGCGCTCTTGGTTACCCCTCGAAGCCGAGATATCCGTGATTGCTTGTCCTTATTCCTTCGGATGCATCGCTTGGCTCCCATCCCTTCTGGACTCGTGCGACAGTTCTACGACATTGCATCAAAGTCTTTACGAGGGGAAGAAGCAGCAACCTTTTATTCATTCTCGAGATCAACCAGCATAATGAAGCAGCACCGATACCCCACACCTCAAGGACATGCCCTTGCATGGTTGATGCATCATTTCACCACGACCAGCAGAAGACTATACCTCTCCCGAGTATTAGCGGCCGAAGTCGTTGAAGACAATTTGCCAATTATTCCTCAGTTTCGGGCCCGCTTTATATCATTAGCCGCGTCTCGAGGTTACAGCACCTTAGCGAGACGACTTTGGATTCGATACTCAACTGGAAAAGACAGTGACTTGATCGTTGGGAACTCTGCTTTGATGTTGCGTATAACGAGTCTCTTTGCGTACCTTGTTCGGCGAACCGATTCTCAAATTCGAACAGCTACCAAGAGTACCGAAATAGAAACCTTGCATCGTCAATTGCAGGACTTGACATCCTTTCGTGACCATGTCCTTTGGTCCTATCGACGGCACTATGGACCACTAATGGACGCGCCCCACAACGTTATCACGTCTTTTGCCCGAGCCTGCTTCATCATTGGGACGATCACAGAAGGGTTCGATGCGTTCAAAGTCCTGCTAAGGAGGAAAGAAATTCCCGACATGTACGATATCAATGTCGCATTATCTGCCATTGCTAAGCATAAGCCCCGATCTGCATTATCTATCGTCACTCGACTGAAGGAACGAGGAATTCAACCCGACGCGGTTAGCTATGCAACTGTGATGCACTATGCTAAATTGCAGGGTGACGCAGAGCTTGCACTGCAGATGATGGACCAACTGCGCGGTCTAGATAGGAGCCAGTTGAGTCTCAAGTCCATCGCGGCCTTGGTCCGATTGACAGTGGCGTTCGAGGATGATGAAACAAAGAGGTCGCAACGTCAGAAACTGCGCGACGCGATGAGCATTACCACGAAATTGACGTCAAACCGTTTTCTTCCATCCCCTCAGACTGGAAAATACTTGGTCATCGCTTCTTTGCGTGCAGATGATCCTGTGATGGCGTTTCGCTTCTGGAACTTGCTGTTACGGGAGAGCGCTGATTGGAACGATAAGGAGCAAGCGTCACAGCGTCAACTCATATCTCGGAGAATTGAAAAACACCGGAGACGGGGCTGGTTGGACGATGAAAAGGCTGCAGAAATATTAGAGCGACTAGAGCGACGACCAGGTACACAGTGAACCAAGCAACTCGTCACGATGTCACCGACTCTTGCTGGTCATAGTCCCGGTCCGAAAGTATATGGCGAACCATCCAGATTGGGCCCCGGTGCCCAAGGGAGATTGCAATGATTCTACGTATCTAGTCGGTCACGCCTCTCCCCAGACTAGATTTACGTGGCAGAGATAACTCCTTTTGATTTTCCTTAGTTATTTCAGATCTAAGCCTGGATATACATAAAATAATAAAGGGAACGTCGTTAGAATATTGCGCGTCGTTGGAAGTGTCATCGTGTTCTGTCAATAACCGCAATGGCATAACCATTCTTCCGATGCTGGCGAGTGATATCATAATCGTGTTTGGTTATTCTGCCACAAGTCATTCATTGAGTTACCATTGCTTGAAGTGGTAACATCCAAATAGGCGTGTTGGCGGCTGACGATCGCAGAAATGCCCAAGCGTTGCGCATCTCTCTTCTTTCCAGTCAACCACATCATACATGCCACGACCACCCATATCTACACCTCCACTGACGCCGGTCTCCGTTGCCATCATCCTACCCACACTCCTAAGATCAATCACATTGATGCTGACGATTTACAGGCTGCCTTAGACATCAATCCCGCCCAGGGTACGCCAGTCGCCATGCTGCCAGTGCCAGCCAACGCCCCTAAGCGCATCAAAACATCAACAGGCCCGGGGGTTTTGCCATCTTGCACGCAGAAAATATCCCGCCCAAAAGGATGGTATATCTCTGAATCGCGTGAGCACAAACGGGTGGTCTTGACATTCTGAACGCAGGAAGGCTTCTCTCTTTGGAGGAGCTGTTCTCTCTTAAGGGGCTTGGGCAGCAATGTCCAACAGTATTTATTTTCAGGCGTGGCAGACTATTTCTTCCCTTCTTTCTTTTAGGTTCAATCGCTGTTAAGACGACGGTGTGGATTTTGGCGATGAACTGTCTATGTAAGTTCAGGTTCAATAAGTGTAACTAACCAATAACAAAGCACCATGGTCGAAGCTTTGATGGTTATACCAAGTTGATGAGACTTGTCAAATCACGGCGCAAGAGCGACAAGGGTGGGACCCTGGTCAAGTTCCGTGTGTAAGATGTCCTGACATTGCCGGGAATGGCGAGGTGGCGGGCAAAGGGCGTGGGACCCTTGCCAAGTCTTGCGCTTGGACGGGGAGAACATCAAGTATGGAGCGGAGCATGGTGGAATGCTTGCCACATTCTGCCTTGTAATGACGTTTGATGAGCTGGCACCTGTCTCTCTGGAGTGGACCTTGCTTTCTACAGCGATAAGCGTGACCGATGAGGCCGAGGTTCGTATCTTCCCCGACGTCTTCAACCGTAAGAACGACGGCATTTCTATCTTGTCTTTTAGTTAGCTACCGTCCTTCTTCCCGCGTCCGTAGCTTTTCCCCCCCATGGTCTAGGGTTTTTTCCATGATGTCGAGGACCTTTGTTGATAGGACGGACCAAGCATGTGGATTGTCACAGCGCTACAATCACGCTGACTCCTCATGATGTCTTCCTCAGCACCCGGAAGTGCCGCCATTATTTCACCGTCAATCCAACCAGGTGACCTATCTGAAGAGGAGGCAAATCGCTATGATCGTCAAATGCGCTTATGGGGGATTGAAGCTCAGCAAAGGTATCATTGCTAATTCCGAGGTCATCAAACGCTTATTATGTCTGGAGACAGGATGCGCAATGCCACCATTCTTGTGGTGCGCTTACGGGGAGTAGCGACGGAGGCAGTTAAAAACATGGTACTGGCTGGCATAGGCCGTCTCATCCTAGTGGACGGAGAAAAAGTAACAGAAGAAGACCTTGGAGCCGGATTCTTCTTCAGAGACACCGACGTAGGAAAGAATGTAAGATCTAGTCACGCACCCTTGGCACATGAAGATATAATGGTAATATCTCGGCGATCCTGTTTCAGAGGCTGGATGTTGCCAAAGCTAGGATCGAGTCTCTGAATCCCCTCGTGACAGTGGAGACGATACCGGGATCTTTTGATTTAGAGAAGGAACGATTAGAACCATTGGTGGAAGCGGTAGACCTGGTTTGTGTCACTGACATGGACAGGGACGCTCTTGTATGTTTTTGGTCGTGGATTTTGTTTGACCGAATTATCATGATACGCCAGATCCGCATAAACCAAGTTTGTCGTTCGCGTAGAAAGCCTTTCTATGCTGGGGGAACTTATGGGCTATTGGGCTATATCTTTTGTGACCTATTGGATCATGAACATTTGATCTCGTGCGTCGTGACGTCTTCTTGCAAGCACCGATTTGGGAATCCAAAACAATGCAGGGATCGATTACAAGGAAAAGACGGAGTGAAAAAAATCCTACGAGTTTCATACCCGTCATTGCAAACTGCCTTACGCCATCGATGGACTGGTTTATCCAAAAGGCAGGCAAAGGAGGTCAATCCTAATATTGTCTTCACCATCCTAGGTAATTGAATCCAAAGGCCGATGATAGAAACTCTGACCCACTTTGCAAATAGCCCTTTGGCAGTATCAATCAATTCACGATGGCCAACTTCCGAACGATACATCATGTACCGCTGAACTGGAGAGTCTTGCTAATTCATTTTTAATAGAGGCTAATGTAAACAAGCAAACCATTACCAGCGTCTCCAAGGACATTTTAGAGTGAGTTTTCCGTAAATTAAAGGTATTGCCTTGTCTCATTTTGAAAGATCCTTGGCGACAACTGCGATTCATGAATTTTCTCCCGTGTGTGCGATTATCGGTGGTATCCTGGCGCAAGACATTCTCAAGGCATTGGGTGGCCGGGACCCTCCTATTGCCAATTTCTTCACTTTCGACGGCAATGTTGGAGCTGGTACTGTGTGTAGGTTTAGTATGCCATAAGGATGGCTCTTGGCTGGGGATATCTGGCATTCTGTTTTCAATACCCCATTTGGAGGTCCATGAAAATATAATCTCAGATACTTCTGAAAAGCTCCATTCGGGTTACCTGACTGCTCCATAAAGTGTGAACCGTCAAGCATACTATTGGTTATAATTGTCGTAAAGTTGCATTGTGCATATATTTTCAGTCCATCGCAAGGACTTGAATTACGTAACAAATCCGATATCCAGGGACTTCACTTATGGACACCTACGACTGCATTGTTGTGGGTTCTGGTCATGCAGGTAGCTGTGCCGCGCTCTCTGCCAGGGAAGCGGGATGCAGGAAAGGCAAGTGTACACGCGTCGAACCTTATCAATCATCCTGCGAAAGTAACTGCTCTACAGTTCTGTTGGTGGACAAGTGTCCTCTTGGATGGGCAGGTGGCAATGGGTACTTTACTGCCGGCGCACATCGAACGGCTCACGCTGGCCTCGCCGACCTTATTACCCTCCTTAGTGATCCTCCGTCCCCAGAAGAGGCTGATAAGATTGACATTTCTCCCTATACGTGCGATGACTTCAAAGCTGATATCATGCGGCTCAGCAAAGGCAGATCTGACCCTGCCTTGGTCGAGATGCTCGTGAAAGAGTCGCGCGACACCATCGAGTGGCTAGCGAAAAAGGTGGGAGTACAGTTCCATCTTTCATTCAATCGCCAGGATCACGAAGTAGAGGGGCGACAAAGGTTTTGGGAGGGATGGCACTTGCCGTAAAGAACGGCGGAAAGGGGCTCATCGCAACTCATCAGCAGGCATTGGCTAAAGCGGGCATCGCGTGTTGGTTTGAAGCGCCTGTGACTTCTATTCTGATGACAGACGGTGCCGTCTGCGGTGTTCGCTCGAAAATAATGGGGAAAAGTGGATGTTAAGGCTCACAACGTCATTTTAGCGGCGGGTGGTTTCGAGGCCAACGCAAAGCTTCGGGCCCGTTACCTTGGCGCAGGTTGGGAGAAGGCAAAGGTCATTGTTCCGCGCCTGCTCTAATCCTGTAGGCTCACATCGAGACAGTTAGGGGAACGCCATATAACACTGGGGATGGGTTTGCCCTTGCAAAAGCGGTGGGAGGCAAGATCTGTGGTGATTGGACGGGTTGCCATAGCGTTGCATGGGATGCCGATGCGCCATCTATTGCAGGAATGCGAGATTTGACTAACCAGCATACCAAGTCAGGTTACCCACTTGGCATCATGGTCAACATGGATGGGAAACGGTTCGTAGACGAAGGAGAGGATTACCGCAATTACACGTACGCGAAATTTGGGACGGCCATACTTTCGCAACCTGGCCACTGCGCATTCCAGGTATGGGATTCTCAGACTATCGGTAGACTGAGAGAGGAGGAATACGGCAACGGAGTGGTTGAGAAAGTGTTTGCTGACAGTATCGGTGAATTAGCAAGCAGATTGGCGGAAAAGGGGTTGCGAGAAGGACATGGGTTGGTTTCGACGGTGAATGAGTTCAACAAGGCTGTTCGTCTTCATCGGAAAGAGAGTACGACAACGTGGAACCCTGCGACCAAAGACGGACTATCTACGCAAAGCAAAGCGTTCGGATTGTCTGTACCGAAGACGAACTGGGCGTTGACAATCGACCAGGGTCCGTTTATGGCTGTAAAGGTGACATGCGGAATCACCTTTACATTTGGGGGGGTGGCAATTGATCCCTGCACAGCAGGGGTTATCTCTGAAGGGACTGAAAAGACTATAGAAGGGCTGTACTGTACAGGTGAGATGGTGGGGGGACTATTCTACGACAACTACCCTGGAGGCAGTGGGCTGACTGCAGGCGCTGTTTTTGGCCGCAACGCGGGGAAGGCGGCAGGCAATCGAGTGACGTCATGTAATTTGATTAAATAAATAAACACAGCTGCAGGAGTTAGTCTTCGGCTGCCGAAGGCTCTTTCATGTCGCCTTTGCCAGCCGTTCCAGAGCTCGATTCCACGCACAATCTCGTGTCTCCGGCCTCGCCCGCAGCGCGCACAGGCCCTCCTCGCTCCTTGTCCTTGTCCTTTACTTCGCCCGGCTCGCCCACGCTCCCAAGACTACCCCGCCGGGACACCGTTCAAGGTCTCTGTGAGGATGGCGAGTCCTCGTTCTCCCACCCAGGTGACTTGAGGGGCGCTTTGGAGCTCGTTATCCCTCGCGACAAGAAGGGCAAAGGTCGGGTTACTAGTGTCTTTGACGATACTATGCACATTCACGACTCGCCTATTGAGGAGCGCTCCGGCTTCGACTTCAGTGATGCACCGAAGGCGTCAGACGTGGAAAACACGAATGCAGAAAAAGACGGAAAACTTCTCAAGTCTCCAGACCTTGCGCGAGTCTTGACTCAGAGAACATCCAGTACCCGGTACACAGACTCCCCCAAAAAGGGGTGGGCCCGTCTCCGATCCTTGTTGCCGCGCCTTGTGGAAACAGCTACGACTTTGGAATCACATAAATCTTCCCCCAACATCACTGACGAACTTATCGGGAGTGGGCTTTCTGCGCTTATGCTCTTGTTATGGTTTCAGAGAGACGAAAAGGGACACCGCCGAATTCCAGTTCTATTGCATAGAATACGCATACACATCACTGACAGTGTAAATCCTATGCATATTTACAGATCAGCCTTTAGGATCGAGTGCGAATACGCAAATGGCGCGGCCCGCTGGGTAATATACCGCGAATTACGCGATTTCCTGCATCTACATGGACATTACAGATTGTTCAAGGCATACAATCGTAATTTCAAATTGCCGGACTTTCCAATATCCAGTGGGTCGCCTTCCTGGCATGATGCAGGTTGTCTAACATTATTTTCAGGTATACCATGGATGACTCCCAAGAAAGATGATACTCAATCCACCCGAGCAGAGTTTGCTCGCAAACAGAGAGGGGGCTTGGAGGATTACCTCATTCGTCTGATACGTGCTGTGGTTAGTATATCTTGAATCTTCAAAACAAATGACACCAAATTCACGTTCCTAGATGTTCCTTCCTTGTGGAAACCGTCTCTCCCATTTCCTAGAATTGAGTACTCTCTTTATATCTCTTGCACAAACCGGTGGAATTCAGCTGAAAGCTGGTTTCATGAAAATTCGTTCGTTAGCGAGCAGCGGCGGCGGTTTTGGTCGAAAATCTGCCTCTCGATGGAACCGAAGCGAATACCGCTGGTGTGCGGTTCGCGATAGTTATCTTGTTGTGGCAGATGACCCAGGAGAGGTATGACAGGCGTCGGTTTTCTTTGTTTCCAGAATTGAAAGCACAGTTAGGATGGCATTTGGGATGTTTTCCTCCTCGACCCCCACTTCAAGATTGAACGACCCAAGAGATACTATAGGCAGGGATTCAATTTACTGCGCATATGCAAGCTTTTTTCGTGCTCAAAGCAGTCTCCGTATCAGCCCGATCCATTCCAGACAGTTTTAGGCACATTCGTGCCATTAAGCGAATTCCCATCCCATCTTCCGACCCCAATGCTAGATCCATCTACGAACATAACTCCATTGGTTGAAAGAACTTTACATTCAAATGATAATGACGCAGTTGATAAGAAGGAATGTAATGAATCTGCAGCCGATGTGTCCAAACACACTTTCTTCATAGTCAATTCACAAGTGAAACTGAAATTGCACGCGCGCTCGGAGGTGACTACACTTAATGGTTTGTAAACACACAATTGTTGACTGAAATATAGCGACAAATGTTGCAATGGATTAATGCATTGCAGAAGACTATGACACAGTGTCATTATGCGAGCAAGAACAAATTTGATAGTTATGCTCCCGTCCGATTAAACGTTGCTGCTCAATGGCTAGTTGATGGCGTACGCGTTTGGTCTTTCTTATTTGGTCTTTTTTTGAGGTCACATAGAGGGATTACTTTTGGAATCTATCGCGCGCCATTTTGCTTGCGAGGGAATGCATATATATCCATGACTGGTGGTTATCCCCAGGTCAGTCTTTGGGGGCTGCGGTGTATCCAGATGGAGTCACTAACGGCGCAGTAGAATTGCAAATGCGTCGGCCAGACAAGAACCACTATCGTCTAGATCATCTGTTGGAACGAAAGGCAGAGGAAGGCGTCAAGATTTATATCATCTTATAGTCAGTCTTATGCACCTTTCACTACATGGTAATCATTTCTGTTCTAGCAAGGAAGTGTCCAATCGGACTACCCCTATTGATAGCAAGTATGTTCATTGCTCTTCATACCTTCGTTTTTGCTCAGAAACCCAGTTATGCAAAACGAAAACTGACAAACTTGCATTCCAACATCATGGTCCAACGTTCTCCTTCCCATCTCCCGACGGGCACGTTCTACTGGGCTCATGTATGTCATCAATACGTCGGTGTTTTGCTATTTGCCTGAACCAGTATCATTAATGAAAGCACGAGAAACTTTGCGTAATAGATCAAACGATTGCCTTCATGGGAGGTATTGATTTATGTTTTGGAAGGTGGCAGTGATTTCTTCATCATCCACTCAAGTCCTGATTGAGTTAGGTGGGATACTCCCCAGCATGTCCTGACAGACGATGGACCGTCCGATCAGCCACGCATTTGGCCAGGTCCGTCTGTATTAGGTTTCGGTGTTATTGCTCATATGTTCCTAGGTAAGGACTATAGTAATCCACGCTCACGGGACTTCTACGATCTTCACAAACCCCTCGAGGACATGCATGATCGAAGCAAAACGCCAAGGATGCCGTGGTGCGTTTGCTGCAGCACTTGCGTCATCCATCCAAATTGAGCAATTCCAGGCATGATGTAGGGTTGCAAGTTGTAGGTCAACCTGCTCGCGATTTAGCCCGTCACTTTATCCAGAGGTAAACCCTCGATATACTCTTCAAATCCCTTGCTCAATAACATTAGGTGGAACTGGCTGCTCAGGATCAAAGTAACCTTTCCTGTACCGTCTTTTCTGTAAGGAATTGACTGGAAATGCAGAATCATTCCCGTAAAATGCCCTGCTTGCTGCCGCCGCCGGAATTCAGAGATAACGAACTCTCCCAGATGGGGCTAACTGGCACTTGCGAATTGCAAATATGCCGGTCAGCGGGACCATGGTCATTAGGGACACTTGGGCACGTTGAGCATTCCATTCAAAATGCATATATCGAAGGTGGGCTCGGGCGATTTCATTCGTTGCCATCTGATAATGTTCTAGCCATCGAGAACTCTGAACATTTCGTATACATTGAAAACCAATTCTTCATCACGTCGTAAGATAATACGTCCATCTTTATGAATATGCTCTTAATATGACGTAGGACTGTCGTGAACGAGACGAGGATTGAAAACAAAGTGGGAGATGCTTTGGTGAATCGTATAATTCGTGCAAATAGAGAAAAGACGCCATGGAAATGTTGCATCGTTATACCCCTTTTACCGGGTTTCACGTTTCCCGTTGATCACCCTGATGCCAGTGCGGTAGGTTTAACTGATTATAAACGGAAGCCCTCAGTTGACTCGAACAGCTCCGCATCATTCTGGACTGTCAAAACCGCACTTTATTCTGGGGACCTCACTCCATATTGTCCAGACTGCGCAAAGAGAATATAGATGTAAGCCAAAAGTGTCTTCTGGTACATTGTTAATTCTGGCTCCTTAGCCGGATAATTTCATATCCGTTTTTTCCCTTCGCAACTGGGGTAAATCTCGAGACGGCACATTGATGACTGAGCAGGTTCGTCAGATTCTTCTACATATAAGGATGTGTGGATTGGTTCACATTCGTACCCAGGTATATATACATAGCAAAATCTGCATTGTGGACGATCGGCTTGCCATCATAGGAAGTGCGAACATAAATGAACGTTCTCAACGTGGTGATCGGGACTCCGAGATAGCTGCCATTGTTAAAGATACGGATTTGGTTGACGGGTATACACCTCCTTCCATTGTGTTCCGGTGCAGCACTCAGTAAACTTTATAGCATGATGGCTGGGAAGAAATTTAAAGTCGGACGATTTGCTCACTCCCTTCGGATACGCTTGATGCAAGAACATCTTGGGATCGATGTCGACGCATTGAACGAAGACAGTTTTGCCGTCAATGGGCGAGCGGTAGCCGGTGATCAAAGTTCACGGAATCCAGGTGCAGGGCAAGAGAGCACGAGCGCGGCACAAGTCGAATTAGGAGGTCGGGTTTCATCCACGACACATGACGCACGAGATAGCATCAACCAAGGTATTCAAGTCTTCGTACTTATATCTGACTGGTTGTTAAAGAATGGAAAGCACATGACAATAATTGCGAGCAGGTTGCCGGTTTCACATGCTCTTTTGTTCCGGGTTTGGAACATGCAAGATTTGAAGGGGACAGTGCAAGCAATGCTTCGAGTCCCATTAAAAAAGGCCAACATTACCCAGAAAGCCCAACTTGTACGAGTGGGACGTCAACCAAGGATTTTCTCCCTTCGCCGACAAACCTGAGGGAGGATTTAAAAAATGTAGGCCGTTCTCCACATAGTACCCCGGATGGATACATATCGAGGTCACGATCAATGTCGACGGTACCGACTCACAGGCCACACGTTGAACCTTGGCGTTTCGAGGATCCCGTGACGGATGTATTCTGGAAGGGTACGTGGATGGCCAGTGCAATACACAACGTAGGTTTGAATTCGTGCTTGCCTAATAACTCTAGCTGAGGACTGATGTTGCAGACCGAAATCTACCACAAAGTGTTCCATATCATCCCTAATGACACGATTACCACATGGAAACAATATAAGGAACTCAGTTTGCACCTTCAACGTAAGAATAAGACGGTAAGAGTGACCATATCTAGTTATTACGATGTTTTCGACTGATGCTTGTGCCAAGTATGGCTCGTCAACCGAAAAGACAAATTGTTCGACTGAAGGAGATATTCCCAGCCGCCGAGCCTTCGACAGCAGGACATGAATCTCTATTCGTCGAGAGGCATCCAATGAAGAAAAATGGAATATCCGAGACACCTCAGGGTTCTGCAAACTATGTAGCCTCCAGCACATCCCGCAAGTCACCGACCACTGATGAAATGGATCTTCTTGAACTGGAGAAAATGCTGTGCGAATTGAATGGCCATCTGGGTTCGTATAACGTTTGTATGGCATTCGACATGGACTGAATGTCGTTAGTATTGTATCCCATGAGATTTCTGGAAGGAGAGGTCATGGCGAACAACTTTCTTTTCAACGCAGACAAGTAAGCAATGTCAAGTTACCTCTATTCCAACTCTTAACGCTCAGTCATAAGGCTGTTGCCACTTCCGATTTACGACTGACGAATGTAGCCGCCATGGTTATAATTATTGATGTAGGAGCTTTGTAAGTTCATGCTCTGCATGGCAGAATTAAAAAATCCGTGGCCTAAACTAATGTTGAGTATATAACTATTGTTATTATTCGTCGGGGGTGGTTCTTACCTCGCCGTAACCGAGCTTAGGTCCGTTACACAAATAGACATGCCGGTCGCCTCTAGTCGTCCACGCAACAGGAAAACTTGCCATTAGTCCAGCCGCTCCTCTTATCACAGCCGACTTCGTGAGAAGTTTTCCGATATCAACGAGATGGACGTCCAATTTGAAGTCGTCTGAGGCTGCCAGGTCTTAAGCACCAGATACATCATTCCTTTCCGCATACGTACCATTTGCAAAATGGTGACTCTTACTGACGCACAGAAGAGTCTTAATGTCACCACCAATGACCTACGAAGGAAGTGGAGGTCAAATATACGAGTACCGTGTAGTGAAAAGAGTGGATAACCCAGTGTCACGAACGTTCTGGAATGCGCTAGTACACAATTCTTCCTTCAGGAGCAACTGCCAAGTTCCTCGACCATCGACAAAGGTAAACTAACACATGGCGAGGTAGTGGGTTTTTGTCGACAGGTTACGGCGGATCCGATAGTAGCCTTGGACCGCGCTGATCACTGGTGACAACGCTGCAGGTGGTCTGGTTCCTTCTAGTTGCAGTACTTGGATCCCAACATATTGTCAATGGAGCTTATTATATGACACGAGCAAGAGATATGGTACGCTGAATGTTGCAATGCTTCAACGGGGATGTATTTATGAACTAAAATGCTTCGTTGCGATCTGAAAATTTGGCGAGTGACTCTCGACGCAGTTCACAACCTAGCAGTGTTTCGATCCAGGATGGATTTCAGGAAACAGATTGCTGAGAGGTCGCGGCTCCCCCTCGTCATGCACCATGCAGTAGTCATCGTCTAAGACTAGATGGGATATGCACAGGGGAACGATATCAATTTTGCAATAGCATGTATTATCTTACACGGGAGGCGTGACCAACATTAACAGTTTTGAATACTTACTCCTTCAAGCTTCAAGTCTAATTACTCTAAAGTAGTCGAATGCCACAAAACGAGAGCACATCTTCCATTCGCCCTATCATGGCAGCCGAATTGAAGAAACTCACCGTTCTTCAGCTCAAGGCTCTTTGCAAAGAGAAAGGACTAACTGGATATTCGAGATTGACAAAGGATGCGATCATTCTGAAGTTGGTGCCGTTGCACCCCGCAAATGGGCAGGATAGTACCTGCGGACACGAATCCTCCCAGAAGAATAGCGACTCTTCCAACACTATCTCATCAAATTCGAAGAGTACCTCCGGAACGATAAATACAGCAACAGAAGATAGACCAGAGAGGCCCGGGGCTCGTCGAAATGGGAGTGTTAGCATGGATCAGACGCATATAGTCATGGGTAACCCACCAGCCATTACAAGGGGAGAAGATGGAAATGTGGCATCAGCCTCCCGTGAACAGCACTGTCCTCCACCCAACGGTGTCTCAGTATCCGGGTGTGTTCAAACCAGCCGAAAGGAGACACCTGGCAAGTACGTTGGCAAGCGCGCCGTCCCTGAGGACACTACACCTGGAAATTCCAAGGCAAAATTTCCGCGCGTCGCTGCAGACACAACTAGTTTGCATCTGGTGCCTGCACCCAGATTCAAGGTTCCTGCCCTTCCTGAAAGACTCGGAGCCAATAGCGGTTCATCTGCGGATCGACAAGTTGGTCTTCAGAAAATAGCTGGCGTCTCGATGGACCGGGTTGCTGATGTTATTGGGCCGAGCACAGCCAAACGCTTCAAGCCATTAATTGCCGACAATAGCAATAAAGACGCGGTGGTCATTTCCAAAGAGTCGACTATGGCGACGTCAAATACGACCAAAACTCAACCTGGAGCCCTGGATTGTTTAGATTTCCCTGACGAGCCTCGCATAAGTTTAGGACAGATTACGCTTCCTCCGTCAATCTCTGGCAGAAAGCAAGCGCAAAAGTTTGCAATAATCCTGAGTGGAATATCGCATACAGAACTTGAAAATTGTAGTCGCGTATCTAAAACGTTTCGGTATTCAGGTCAGTCGAAATATGAATGAATGATCATTGACTTGACACATTCCAGCTTATTTATCTGCATACCATCGCTTGAAACGCGATTTTCCAGGTAGACGAACGGAATCTGTACTTGCACGATACAATCCGAATGTAACAGACATGTGGCCATACTTGCTTCAACGTCAACGAGAGGTTATAGTTCGCAAAAGAGTTTACGAAGGGTCATTTCTGAGCCGAGCAGTTGGAGACTGGTATGTGTTGAGCGAACATTTATGGACTAGTCCGGACCATCCAAAGCAAGCCGCAATCGCAATCAGGCAAGTATTCAAATTCGCATGGCATAATTGTCTGAATTGATCTATGAAAGATTCATTTTGACAAGATATTATTTCGTAATTTCTGTGCAAGGCACTGATAATCCCGACGCAAGGCGTTGGCATACCATTGTCGACTGCAAGGAAGTAATCAAAGATGAAATCTGGGTAATTTCAGTATGTTCTCAAGGCATAGAAGATCAATACTATATTCTGGAATCCACGTGTGAAGTCATTGGATGCGATAATAGCACCTTCGACCAACCTGGTGGCCCGCAGCTACGAGCAGACTGGTCTTCCTACATTTTTCGAGCCGACAGAGAAAGATCTTTGATCGAGTATCTGAGATGGACTAACAGGGAAGAATACGAGAAAGGAATAAGCAAACATTGGTTAGAAAGGGTTCGCAAGGAAGGCGAAATAGGCGAGGTGAAGGCAGGGATCGCACAAAGGTACATCCTAGCGTGCGTAGTCGCGAACAGGTATAGCTTTATGACCCCGGGACCTTTCTCTGTGCCATTGACCTTGAATGCATGGCAGCATCAGCGGTAAATGGAAGTCCTCCATAGAAATGGCACAAGACTTTGCGGGATTGGCGGCCAACGGATTGGAAAAATGGAAAGCCAACAACGATATGCAGCTGTACATTCCAGAGTAAGGGTCGAGCTTCAATCGCAATGCATGACCTGCTGATTCCGATAGGCATCACTATGTGGAAAGTGTTCACGTTATGAGCGGAAAGGGCCGACCACTTCACAAGGCTCTTGCAGTTGTTCAGACGCCTAGCAGAGAGTATTTTATTCTGAGAGACAACGGGATGCAGGTCGGAAGTGAAGAAGAAGGAGTTGCTAGTGTTTGGATGGCAGTCTTGGGCTGCAACCACGATGGGTCATGTGATTCACATATGTAACTTGCGTACTTGACCATGGCAATACTGGAAGACAATGAAAACGAGCTTACACGTCTTTGGACTTTAATCCAGGAACTCAGCAAACAGCTGAATCAGAACCGCAGTCTGTCAGTGTCCTTGGTTACTCAGACAGGAGATATCAAGGTTGTCGTGGCTTTATGTATGGCCAAAATTTGTACTAAATGGTTCCTCTGGTGTAGAATCAATCCATTCATGCCCAAACTGGATTTGTACTACGCAGGTTCGCTTTCTTTTCCATTGGTGGAGGGGAAAGAGATGACTAGTATGCAGCAGATTCAATACGGATAAGACTCAAGGTTGGTGCTGCTTTGGCGTCTGCCATATTATTGCCAACTCAAAAAAAAAAAAAAAACATATGTAGAAGAGTATAATGCAGAATTGGAGCGGATGAATGGCGCCATCGTAGCAGAGAACCAAAGTCTACAACACGATAACAAGCAACTTAGTGGGCTAATCAAGGAGTATGAACAGACGCTCGAGTCCATAATGAGTTGAGTGAAACGCGTACGAAAGAGGTTAGATGATTTACCGTTCCGGTGGCAAGGTACATTCCGAAACCGAGCGGTAGGTGATTCAGAACTGATTGAGTACCCGTTCTCAAGGTTTTTATAGCGAGACGTGCAGGAGCGGGAGCTGTCTCTGGTTCGTGACTATGAGACACAATTGCTGGCGCTGGAAGATGGGAACTGGGGGAGGGAGTTGAAGCAAAGTACGGAGACGTCTGAATGGCTGAAACGAATGGGGCATGACTTGCGACAACTGATGCGGACGGTGGGAGGGGAAGAGGAGAGCGTGTCAGAAGAGGAGTGGGTTTCTGGAAGTGGGGATTATGTTCTTGAGCGGGAGATTGAGCTTGCTCGGTTGGAGAAGGAGAACGAGGAGCTTAGGCGAATGATGGGCCTTCTTCCCGCGCAACTCAGAGGCAGCGGACTGCACAAGCGCGTGCGGTCGCCGGATTAGCAGGCTTTTAGCGTATAAGTGGCTGATCCTTCCTTGTGTCCCTTACTCCCGGCCTGCATGTCCAGAGCCAGGAGCTCAGATTTCTTTTCGCCTTTACGCCTCCACCGTCCCTCTTCCAAGGGCAAGGCTCCTGTTCGAGACGACGATATTTATGACTCTCCAGTTTCAGATCGCAACTCGCTTTCTTTGGAGTCCACGTCTCCGTCCTATACAATACCCCGCCCCAGGTCCGCCACTGGCGTTCTTTCCTCCGCCAATACTGTCAAGAAGCGAGGTAGTCTTCTCATCGCTGCTTCGGATGCCCTGGGCATCAGATTTGGTCGAAAACGACCGAGCACCCCCCTTCTTCCGGATATTGTTGAAATCGCTGCACAACCGCCAGACAGAGAGTCTGAAGAACGTGAACGTCTTCGGGAAGAGGCTGCTCAATTGTTAGGCATCGCTGTTGACCAGGACACTGGATCTATCAGCCTAACTACAGAGGAGGACGAACTGGACCCCGATGCACCCGCTTGCCACGTCAGCAGCTCCGACAACGCTACAAGAAGCACGTACACGAGGTCTGATATGATGAATCGTTCAAGCAATTCTCTTCCATCACCTACTCGACCCACTACTCTCACTTCGCGCCGTTCTGGCTCTGTCATGACCCACAACCGAAGAACCTCGAATCCACCTCCTCCGATTCCCCCATTTCCCGCTAGTGTTGATGCACTTCAAGATTTCAAGCAACTATCAGCAACTTTCCCCAAATACTACGCTCCCACAAGTCTCCGAATTTTTGCACTGTCTAAGCAGTGGAAGCTACGCCACATCGTCCTGACATCTCCGCTTACGTTGATAACCAGCGGATCCGAGCCAGCTGTCTCATATCTTCATGTATTCAAGTCATCCTCAGCAGGAGAGTTCGAGGCTGAGAGACTTGAAATTAATGAAGACAGTGTCATTTTCATTGCGGAAGAGGATGTAGGCGGTCGGAAACACGTCGTCAAAGTAGGCGGTCGCGGTGAGGGCTCTGTTAAAGGGGGCCAAACCGTTGAGGAAGGAGGCAGGACTATGTGGCTTCTGCAAATATGCGATACGGCAGAATCACAAAAGTGGATATCAACTATTAAAAATGTCATACTTGGGCAAAGGTATATTCCTTCTTCATTGGTGGACCTTTGACACTGATCAGGTTTCCAGGACAATCCGGGCTGGCTTGGCTTTACCAGCGCATACACTTGGGGGCCCTGAACCACGCGGCGACATGGACGTGATGCTATCAATTCGACAACAAGGCATCGTCATGGCTCCCGCCGCTCTGCGTCAAAGCACGAGCAGCCCGCAATCATTGATTGTTGATGGCGCTTATGCTTCATCCATATCTTCCCAATCGTTGAAATCGCAAGGTACCGGACCAAAGACGCCAACGTCTTCGGCGTCAGGCTTCAAAAGTTTCTTTGCATCGAGACCTCGAGCAACATCTCGTGCGACGTCCTTTGATTCAGAGCGCGAGTACGAGTCCTATCCAAACATGAACCACATACTCAGTAAATTGCGACCGGGCACTGCAGATTCAAAGAAATCGAGTGAAAAATCATTCGTACCTCCGCTTTCCAGTTTTGCGTCCAATTTTTGTACGCTACAGCGCAGGATTGTTCGCGAACAGGTGGCGGGCATGTCGTTTGACAAATCCGATAATAAAAGGACTTACCCGACCACGCCGGACAGGGCGAATCGGGCCTCAGCACAGGGTGCAATATCGCTGCAGCCTCCCCCGAGAAAGCGTCGACTATCAGGGACAGTAACGACGCCCGCAACGACTACGAGTGATGACCCCTCTAGCGAAATTGCTATAGGCGAATTCAGTGATGAGCCACCAAGTAGCCCGCGCTTTAGTCGGTTTGGTTCACCCCTACAGAGACCCCGGGTCCCGTCTGTGCAATCTGTTTCAACTATCGCATCTACTGATAATGCAACAAGCCCCGAACAATCTAGCATTAGTACTCAGCGAAGTGCGAGAAGATGGTCACGGCAATCGATCCTGCCCACCAGATCAAGTCCCACAACCGGACCTTCACCTGGAACTCTGGGTGTGCACCTTCAGCCACATTCCCTTGTGGTAGAACAAAACATGGTGCGGACAGTATCTGACCAGTCAATTGATCAGAATGCGATGCCTGGCTTTACCCATGTGTCATCGAAGCGCGCATCCACCGCTTCTGGATTCAGTGTCAAGTCGGCTGGCACGTCCCAATCGTTCTTGATCCCTCAGGGTCGCTCTTCCCGACCTTCTTCAGCTCATCGGTCCTCGATGCCCCCTTCTAAACCTGCGCCTACGTCGGCTCTCCCACCTGCTCCTGGTCAAGTATCTGCGTCTGCACCAGCCAAGCCATCTTTCCGCGAGTCTGTTGCTGTTCGTGTCGGAAGATTATCCATGGTTTCCAAACCAGAGCCTGCGACATCGCCCGAGCCAGATGAAAAATCCATTAAAGCCCACCGGCGTGCTTCCAGTGGAAGCTACTTTTCGAAGCCTGCCCAGTTTAATCCCAGCACGTCCTCTCTGGCTTTTGTCCCTTCGAATTCAGACTTGCCTGCCCCTCGTCCTATTAGGCCTTTGCCTCCCACGCCAACCTCACCTGAGGCCCCAATTTCGATACCCCGCACTCCCCAACCTGCACCACGGGACAGTATGCGTAAACGGGGATTACGCATACTCAGTACTCCATCTACTCGATCTACTGACGATATTGTATCTGCTAACATATCCGACAAAACGTCCCGACCCCGTTCAAATACTGTAACCGCATCTATAGTCCAAGCATCCAAACCACCCTTAATCTCGCAGCCTGCCACCCCCATTGCTGAGAAAATAATGATGTTCCAAAACGACCTTACCTTCTTGCAACCTGATACCCCCACAATATCACCTTTGCCTACACCTCGACCATTACCGCCAACTCCAGAACACTTATCGGAAATGACATCGCTACCACCACCTCGTCGAAGTTCGAGGTATATAATACCCACAGAGACTGATTATGACACTGCTGCGATACCCATTCCAACAACCAAAGCTCCTGCCGTAGAAGGCGAACATAGACTGATTTCACTCTCTCGTCCAGGTTCTGTTGTCTCATTAGGCATTGTGAGCATGTAAAAGTAATTCGGGCTGTTGCACACATATTCGTTGTAGTATTATAGCTCAACTGTGATTGAATACATTATTTTCGCAACCTAATCATAACGTGTCAAAGCTAAAAGTACACAAGAATCGCCACCCAAAATGAACAGCGATCAGCATCTATGAGAAGCTGTTTTCGACGTCGGCACTGTCTTCTCCTTGTTCCATGTTTGCAAACTGGATTCCACGAGTAAGTAAGCAGTAATCTCCCTGAGAAGCCTAGAGACTTACTGTCAAGAAAGCCGCTGGACGGTGTTCCTCAGCCCAGAAGAGCAGAGGCGTATCCAGAATCATGGAGTAACTCAAGTTTGGCGCCCAAAGTTGGGTCAAGCCAATACCATAATTCCAGATACGCCCTTCTGGTACGAGGCTCATACCCAAGATACGATCAGACAAAAGTAATTGGACACGCTCAGACATATTGGGATTGAAGCCCTAAGAAAAGTTGTTAAAATTGCGTCCTGCTCTGAATTCAGTGTACTCCTTACCGGTGGATTGAGTGACGTGTCTTGGTTCTTCCTACCCCATTCAAAGCCAGCCACGGTGAGACAATGGGCGGACAGAGACACTGACCCAGGAGTGAAGGACGCGGTGATACAGATTGTAGAAGAGCCCCATTCAGAATGGTCGGCCATTAATTTGGCTTGGGAAGTCACATCAGTTGGCGAGAGGTGGTTGATTTCCAACGCTTGCGTCTTGATCCAACCGAGGGGTTCGAGATCTTTGAGCAAAAAATCGTCTTTGGGAAATTGTGCAGGCAGTTCAACGCTGTTGTTACTCCCGCGCTGTGGCACAAACGCAATAGCCTTGATCTCCTTTACTTGTTTGTTGTCTGGGGGCGATACACCATACAAAAACGCCGCAACTTGTGTCCGGAGATCTGATGATGTGATGAAAGCACGAAGTATATTCTTGGGCAGAACGTATGTGTATGATGCCGCGTCGTCTTTAACGTCGTCATTCGAGACGTAGATATGCTGCAGACGCAGCGCCAGATGTGTCGCTGATATTGCTCTCACTCGCCAATCGGACTTGCTACTGAAGACCTGCTGCTCATAGTTGGTAGTGGTCACTGTTTGAATCGTGTCACCGTGCACGTTCGTCGTTTGCCTGGATGGACAGCAATAAGAATATACACAACGAAGAAAAGAAAGGGAACCCACGTCTGAACAGCTGTAATTTGACCCTGGGCCTCGGTACTCTTCTCCAGTTCGGCCATCTGCTGACGCTGAACGGAAGGTGCTGCTATCTCTTGCCCGAGAATGATGTCACGGATTTCACTTGCAGTAAGGGAGGCAACATTAACATTATTCCGCTTGCCGAAGTCCGCAAGAATCAAATCTTTCATTGCAACTTCTACTTTGATCCATTCCTCGTCCGATAATGATGGCCATACGAAATGAGGTTCAGTGATAGTTGACTTGTCTGGATGCAAAATGATCTTCGCCTTCTCGTTATTCACGTGTAATCCTCGGAGGAGCAGAATCAGACGCGAGAAAGCAGTGTAACTTGAAATTGACTTCAGCCAATCGTCTAAAAGCAAAAGTCAGACACGACGACAGAAATGGGGAAAAGTGCCACTTACCATATAAGCTGAACAGAACCATCTGGGGCTGTGTGGCTCTCAGGATAAGATCACCGAATTTCTCCATCTTCATACATGCTTGGAAGGGCAGTTGTAATTCACTTCCCTTGATAACGATGTTTGGGAAGTCAAGCAAGTGAACCTCTAGAGGGTCCAACATGCCCTTTCTCGTTACGATAACTTGTTTAGGTTGCTCTTCGACGGGTAGCGACCTAACCAGAGCAGCAACTTCTTCAGCCGTCTTCCATTTTGCGAGTTGACCAAGACGTTTTTGCCCAGCCCACACACTAGTGTGGATAATCTTCAAGAAGAGCTGGCCTGAACGAGGATTAAATATGAAGATGGCACCATTGATCGGCTTCGTCGTCAAGTTCCCCTCGAATGTCTTGTGGATTGTGACACGATATACGTTCGTATCATCAACGAACCATATGATCTGGTTGGAGAACAGCTCCGAGTAGTTTTGACTATTCAAATATGGCTCGGTCGGCTCGGATGAGTAGAGTTGCAGACCCTTACGAATACGTTCACGAAGGACGTGACAAGCAGGATTGGCCTTCATGATTTTAGCCATGGCTTGCTGAATCAAGGGCTTCAAACCGGGGAACCAGTTACCAAAGGCAGACCACAAGTTGTATGCTAGATCCATCCCAATCATTACACCTGTCGGCGAGGGATAGATACTCATGGAATCTGACACATAGTCCAGGAACTTGGCACGGGTGTACCGCTCGATATCGTGCGAGTCAAAGTCACCCCAACGCAGCTGAACGTCTATCCAGAACTTGTTGCTCGTCGTACCGTCAAGAACATCCTTTCCATCCGTTACGAGCGACGGGCGAGCAATATTCCATTTGTATGAGGAGAATAAGAGAATATCGGCGCAAGAGGAATTCATCTTGTAACTCTTGCGTGGGTGAATAGTCTCTTGAAGGGGCTCTAGTTCTTGGTCAAATACTTGACACAAGTCCATGACAACACTTTCATGGATCTTTTGCCACAAATGGGCACGGAATATTTGAATCAAGCTGATCTTGAGCGTTGGTATCTTTCCGTGCATGAAGATACCAGTTAGATCAAGTTGCACCTGGAAACCGACGTATACGTTTGCGCGATTAATGGTTGGACTCCACCAGAGCGTGAATCGACGATTAGGAATCTGGTTAAGACCAGATCGCTGGGCGTTTGTCAGCTTTTTGTACCTCATTGACTCTTCAAATCCGGACGCCTTTTCCCAGAAAAGACCTTCCCACGTCGGGAAATACGTTCCTTTAAACAATGTATGCTCCAGAATACCTTCGACACCACCGAGAGCTGCGATGACATCAATGCGATAATTGTTGAGTTGCCACAATTTGCCATCGTGTCGCTGAGACGTCCACCAGAATGGGTTATGCTTCAAAAGCTGGTATTGCTTCCAGTCCGTGCGAACACGCCAACCACGGTCGTACGCCAGCGTATGTCGGTCCTTTTGGAACAGAGTATTGATGCGAGGAATACCACGATCCCAGCTGTCCTCAAGATCTTCGAGAGTAAGACGGCGGTTTTGAGCGTTTGCTTCTTTTCGCTTCATTGAGTACTCGGACCAGACTCGAGCAGAGTCAAGGAATTCAGCCTCCCATGGTTGAAGGTAGCGGTACAAGTTGGGGATTAGTTGATCCTCTTCATGTGTCATTCCAGCCCTGAAGTGCGTCACTGCGACGTCTGTCTGTTTCGACCACCGCAAATCACTTTGAGGGATAAGAACGTGACCCATGGACAACATTCCCAAACCACCAAGTTCCTTCGGAGTATAGAACACAACGGGAGGGAAACGAGACGGCATTTTACTGTTCAGTCCAATCTTGACACGAGTTTGGATCTTGTTTTCTGCTTTAACAAGGGCATCCAATAATTCGTTCGTGTGAATAACCGCTTCTCGATAGTACGTCATCAAGCCAATGAGGGCAGTATTCCACTTGTTCACAATTTTAGAGAACGTAGTGGAACCCGAACTCATCAAAACTTGGCGGATACGGTTGTTGAACTGCTGTACACCCTCATCCGAAACGCGCAGGAACGCTTGTGCTGTGCGCTCCTTTAGTTTGCTCGTTCGTAAGATTCCAGACGGCATCTTTCAATGAGAATTGCTCCCCAGATACAGTCCTGATCTTGGGCAGAATGCGCAATTCGAATCCACACATTGAGAACAGAAGTTGTGGATTGTTCTGGGAGTAGACGCTGACAAAGGTGTCCTCCCATTCGATGGTAGTCAACGACCTCGGCAAGCTTTGTTTTACGTTCCAGAAAACTGCACGGCCCAAATTGACGTCATGCTTGATCAATCTCATGCGACAATCCCTTGGCCAGCAACGTTTATTGTTGTAGCCAATCACATTGTTGTTCGTCGGGTCGGGGTTGGCTGACAGGTAACGTTGTATAAGGTCCCTAGCCTCGTCTGCAGTGAAGCGGAAAAGCATATGAATGCGATCAACATAGCGCGAGTATAAGCGGACGGGATGCCGGGTCTCCGTCGAAGAGTCACGGTACTGCAGGAAATTATTAGGTTGATTGGGAGGTCCCGCCATCTCACTGGCACGTTGCAAGCCAAGAATAAGGAGGTCCAATACCAGGCCATAGTACTGGAAAACGAATGCCGAGAACTGGAGACCGCGAATGAGGCCGAAACCGTTGGTATGCGCCATATCCTTGTAAGTCAGCACGGTGTTGTTCTTTGCGGTGATATAATCAGCCAAATTGTGGTCGAGAATAAGACGAAGTAGACGATTCAGAAGCGTCAAATCGATCTTTTCGTACACCTTGGATAACACGGTCTCCATCATGACGACGCATTCGCCTTCACTTGTCTCCCAGACATCCGTCAAATTGTTGATACCTTGGCACCACTTGTATACAAGGAGTGGGGGAGGCTCGGTGTCAGCTGGTTTGATCCATGCAGGGAATAAGCCTCGCTTGTCGGCTTCGAAGAATAAGAACTGGTCCAGATAAGCATCCGTAATCTTCTCGATGGGCTCGATATCGTAAACAGGAATGAGCTTGTCGTATGTGTCGAAGAACTCGATGCCTGATTCTTTGAAAGCACGTTGCGTCAACAAGAGACGCTTGATGCGGGACAAGCCTGATAGATATTGTCAGATAATGCTCAAGATAAAGTGCAATCAAACTCACATTCGTGAGGATTGTCGTAAGCCTGCTCAATGAGCGCAAGTTCTTCACGCTGAGATTGATTCAGGCGCCCCTTAACAGAGTATGCCTCCTTCAGCTTCTCGAGTGCTAGGACAAGGAGCTTTGTGTCATGTTTGTAGGAAAGCGGTGGGAATGGGATAGGAGAGAATTTTCTGCTCTCTAGCCAATGGACAGTAGCAGTATAGATGGCGACCGCCTCTTCCGCACTGATGTACGGCCCATCCTTAAGATACGCGTGTTGGCGCTCCTGCTCAGCCTTCAGATAGAGACCTAATGCAACGTCGACGTCATTAATCAGCATTAAAGGTCTTTACGCACGAGTTAATCTTCCGAGATTCTTCTTTACAACGGCCTTGTCTACGGTAGCACCCCGCCTTATGCGTTCACGGTTGTAGTGCGCAACCGAGACCCACCAATCCGCTTTGCTTTTGATGTAACGCAAGATGATATTCTCAATTGCAGTCGGCATTCCAGGCACTTTCCAAGGAATATTTGCCTTCCAACATCTCCAAGCTTCCGATAAATGCTGCAAAATCGTCTTCGCCTTATTCTGCTTGATAGATTCGGGCATCATATCCAGAATATCATGCATGACTGCAGCTCGAAGCTCGAGGTCATAGTGCGACTCTACTCGTTGTTTCGTCACCGTCTTTGCAATGCCCTTGCTATTCCTTCCTTCGAACTGACGAGCCAACAAATTACCCAACCATCGCTCAAGTAGAGGCACAATACCCCGCATGAAGAAGATCCACACACGCCAACCGGGAGCCCAGAAGCCAACCCCAGGACCTTTTCCAACAGGTCCTGTGTTGAAGCGATAGTAGATGAGATGTTTCAAATCCTTGGTCATGCGGACTTGCCTCATGAGCTTATACTTGTACCGATACATTCCGGTCAATGCGCCGATATGCGCAAAGATGTACTGGAGCGCGTCGGCGAGCTGGAATGCATCGACGTTGCCAAGGCGGAATTGGACGTGCGCATCCACAACGAGTTTGGTCAACCGCAGAATTTCCCGACACAAGTGGAACGCATTTCCGAAACGTGACTTCTTACGCTCTTTGGTAGTCAAGGTTTTGACGGGTTTTAAGTTCATGTTATAGTCAAGATGAAGGTAATTGAGGTTCTTGCGATGGATGAGAAGATTCAGCATATTATAGCCTTGCCGGCAAACTTGTAACCCAGCCTCAACCCAATCCAGCTTGGTCGTCTGGAAGAACTTGGTAGCCTTTAACTGTCTAAACAAATTCTTCTTTGACATGGCCTTTTCGATTTTTGTATGAAGCTCGTTCAATACGAAGCACTTGAGAAGTTTTTGATACGATACGCGGACTTTGACGGGCTGGCCTGGAGGGCAATGCTCCAAATACCAGTTTTTAACGAGAGGAACATCCTGGGCCCTCCTCATACGTCCAGAGCGACGATTATAAGGATCGGGCGCCCACCACAGCGCGATAGCATCGGCAGTCAAATCGTTCTCCAATTCCTTGTCTTCCAAGAAAGGCATAACGGCAACTGGTAGCTCAAATGTGTCATTATCTGCGCTGTTGGGGCCAAAGATACTGTCTTCATGAGAAAACAGCGGCATATTCTTCGGCACCAAGCCACGCAGGGAGATGGGGTTGATTAAAGGGTCAAAGTAGAACGCGGGTAGGTCTGGATCGTCGGTTCTGATATAGACGTTTTTCGGGAAGTGGTATGGGGAGATATGAACGGAACGAGGGAGGGAGTTATAGAGGTGCGGGAATGCGACCTTGTATTCAGTGCGGATCTGCTGACGAATGATAATTTTGTTGATATCATTGAACTCGTTCCAATCTTCATCATACATATCCATATCCCTATACAAAGGCTCAAACTTTGGCCCACCAGGGATTGCCATGTTCAAAGCTTTGGCCGTGAAGAACGATTTCTTGTCAAATAGGTAACTGGCATTGCTGTCGGCGTGGTCTGAGAGTAAAGTTCGACCAAGTCGATATAGATTCGCCATTACCGGCAGTGGCAAAGACCAGTACTTGTAGGAGGGACCATTTACGTGCGGCGTATCGATAAGAGGCTTTGCATCGTAGAACCAATCAAGGACAGCTGCATCTTCCTCGGAATCGAGCTCGAGTTGAATGGCTTCCAGCGGTTCAACGTCCAGCACGTTGTCACCATAGTCGAGCGGAGGCTCCTCGTCATCAAACGGAGGAAAACGCATACGCTTAAAATGACGTCGATCACGCTTCTCGCGTCGCATGGCCAACCACATCGTACTCCACTGAGAATGGTATACAGGTTCGATGATACGAGGAATCTCGTTCACAAAGGTGATAGCACCGGTGATATGATAAAGGATGGGAACCTCGCGCACTTGCTCCCAAGGATATGGGATGTTTTCAAGTAGCTTCATGACAGCATGAGGTACATACTTGAGAGCCCCGAGATGGACTCGCTTGTCGTTACGGAATTTGCGGTTACTCATATCACCATGGTCCTTGATGATTTTCCGAACATGTTCGGGAGGGAGATCCTGTTGATCGTCACGAACATGCAGACGCGCGAGGGAAGAAAAAAGCGTACCTGCTTCCCCATATCAACGTAGCCTCCTTTCCGCTTCTCTCCGTACCGCTTCCTTTGCAACTGGACCCATTTCTGAGATTTTTGCGCGATAACTGGGGAAGTCAAGTTTGAGCATGACAAGCAGAACTGGGAGAAAATACCTTCTGGAGGTAAACGATGGTTTAACGCATCGTTTCCCCTCATTGGTGGCATTCCCGGAGGAGGTGGAGGGACGAAACCCGGCGGCGGAGGCGGGAAATTCATGCTCGTCGTGGAAGTTGTAAAGAGAGACGGAGCTGGCTGACATAAGCAGCGCCGGCCAAACGTGACATTTCTAAATACAGATATTTCTATTTCCAAATACAGACGTTTATGAATTAGTGAAGAGACCTTTGCTCGACGAAATCTCTGCCCCAAGCTTGTATCCCGTCACCTGCACACGCAAGACATTGACGAAACTAACATTCAACCATCGAGGCACTCACTTTGTCCCAATCCATTTTCTGTCGCGTCAGAGGCAGCGCCCGCCGCAGGCCCTTGAACGTCTTCTCGCCCATGTCCTGATACGAGAGAGCCAGCGAATGCTGATACCTGCTTTCCTCTTCCTCGATTAATGCCAGGATCTTCGATCCAGACGCCTCGTTTACTGCGATAAGAGGCAACATGAAAGAAACATCATGGGTTGTTGCGAGTTGAACCTTGGCGGCGACTATCAAATCGTTTCTGCGTGCTATACCTGAAAACTCACATTCCCTTGTTCGTAATAATGCACGTTCACTAAAATCTTTCCAACGACTGTCTTCTCTTCCAGATCAATCTCGTACTGTGATCGCCATCTACCTGACCTTTTGAGATATCAATCTTAGTCAGATGCAGCACTCGAGCTGTACAGTTGACTTGCCAATAGTTTGTCGGATTGTACTTGTTCGCGACGATCTGAATGATAAAGCCAGAGTCCCCTGGTCTTGCGAACACCGAGGCAACACCATCATGATAATGTGAAGAGATATATTTCAAGGTCGCGCTTTGCAAAGCGAAACTAACAGTATATCAGAGTCGCCGAAATGTCAGTGCGCGAGCAAATATACCGAACAGGTTCAGATTCCGGATCCATTTGAAAAGGTTGAGGATCTGACGCTTCCTGCATTCAGACCCTGACGATTACGGGGCCAATATGGAAATATGCAAAACTTACGAGGCCAACGTGGTCAAATGCAAAACTTGTCTTTGATCGCGGGTCCAAGAATCTCTCCTCGCCTTCGACATGCGGTGGAACCTTGCCAACATCACTGACGATAGTCTGCGTGCAGTAGCATGACAGGAGATTCGACAATGGGCCAATAGTTGACGTACCTGATGGTTATTACCGGGAACATCGACAGTTATAAATTGTGCAAGGTTGTATTCTTTCAACACTGGCTGAACTTCTGTTTGGAGTTGCTCGTCGTCCGAGATGATGTTGCGAATGTCTGTAAAAGTTAGTTGGTCGAGGCAGTTATTATGCCGCAGTGTAGAGCTCATACCACTGAGGACATCGTTGATCTCCCCCGGAGGCGATTGAAGGAGAAGATTAACAGCAGCTTGTACTCGCTCTGTCTCGTCCATGATAAGGAGATTCGGATTTCGGACTTGGCCGATCGCAACTATATTTAGCTACTCGTACGAAACTACTCTTTTAAAGTTTCCTCTGCCAGCCTACGTACATATTCCACAAGAGAACTGATAAAACTGGGTTAGGAATAAGACCTTGTTGATCGTACACTACTCACCGCACGGGGCGACCAGTCAAACCTTTTTCAAGATATGGCGTTGACCTCGATGCCTGATACTTTGAGTGAGTACGAGTAGAAGAAGAGATGATAGCACGGACCTCCATCGCGCCTGCAATGTCAATGTGGGCCCAGTTGAGTGTCGGCTCGGCGCCATCCTTAGACTCAATGCCCTCCGCGAAAGGCTTCAAGAACAGCGCAGCCGTGCAACTACCGCCTGGTCTTCCGCCAGTCTACAAACCTTAAAGCCTGGAGTTGAACTGTAAAAGGCTGCTCACGTTTTGAAGATCGGCATTAGAAGAGTGTATTTGTGGACCGAAATCATCGTCAAGAGGCATGCGCCAGAATCGATCGTACTCGGTTTCACCTGCTTCGTACAAGCGTTGCCAGAGTTCATCAGAGGTCTATCTACCAGTCAAAATCGATCAAAGATGGCGATTAATGAAACGCCTTACAGAGAAGACACCAGAGAATACCTCTCCTAGAGCGATGCCCATTGCCCTTTAGATTGTCAGTCAACTTGTCATGTTAAGTTCGTGGGCCGCACCCAGTCAAGGTTGCCACGTCTATCAATGTGTGGGGTTTAAACTCGGTGGCGGTATAGTAGATAGCATCTTGATGTACACTGTTCAGTTCTTGATTTTACCACAGACCAATGCAACTTACCGGACAGAACGAGACGTCCCTCAGCATCTGTGTTGTCTATCTCGACTGATTTGCCGTTCATGGCATAGACACTAACAATCTTTGAGCGTCACGTAAACAAGCAATGGAATGTGTTACATGTCACCAGGTTTCGTTGCACTGGGACCAGGCATATTTTCGGTCAAGGGTGTGCAGACAACGAGATTGATTCTGTGACATTGTCAGCAGGTCATCGAATACGATAAATATCAATGACGCACGGAAGCTGGAGTTGTGCAACAGCAAGAGCAGTCGAAACGACTGTCGCGGCACCGCCTGGCAAAGATACCTGTCAACATCGAAAATGCGCTATTTTTTTCTCATACCCATATCCCCACGCATCAACTTCATGTTCTGTGAAAGAATTGAGGACAAACAGAGGCATTATGGCAAAGACTCACCGCAGAACCCTTCAAGCTGATTCCTCCCGAATCAAAAGTAATGCCTTTACCCACGAAGGCAAGTGGCTTCGCATTTTTGTCAGGGTGACCATTGTAGTGACTATATCTGGTCAGCATTATTGTCATTTCAAGAGTTTTAACCCCACATTTCAACAAATTTTGCCGGTTCCGAGGTTCCGTGAGTTACGGAAAGGAATGTATTCTTGTGCATCGATTAGATACCTCTATTTCGCAGATTAACGGTGTACAAACCATGCCCTTCTCAGCAGCCCAGTCTACGGCATATCAGATGGGACACCAAGTATGCAACACACATACCTGTGTCATGAACGACAATCTTGACATTGGGAATGTTGGCGAACCCTGCCTTGACGCTCTCTGCAAAGCGCTGAAAACAGTCGTTCAGTGTATACGCTAGGCATGGGGAAGGTTCTTACAGTAGGTGTCATCATGTTAGCAGGCAGCTCCATCAACTGCACAGCATCAATATCTGTTTCATGCGCTACGAGGGCAACTTACAGTCCTAGCAAAATTTTGAGCCTTGGCATAAATAGTTCCCGTGTCCCATTCTTTTGAGGGTTGGTAAGGCGAGATGGATATTTTCTCGGGGATGGGTTCCTTCAGGTAAGGATTGAACCTGGACGGCGGGGAAGTCTTCAAAGAGAATTTGTAAAGAGCGAGATGAGCTGCTACGGCTATTGGAAAGCATCAGATTAATGATAACAAAAGTGTAAATGGTTTTACCGGCTGCATGGGGGTCAGCTGATGCCTCGACGATAAGTTCCTTGATGCCGTCAATAGCCTTGAGGTCCTTGACGGCACTTCCGATCGACTTGCGGATCAACTCCCTCTTTGCGTCGGGCTTCTTGGAGGCGAATTTTTCGCCCAAAGACGACAGAGATGTGACCTTCGAAGGCGGAGTGTTGAAGAAGGTGCGGGTCGTGCCGACCTTGGGCAGGGAATCTCCTGCAGGAGTAGTGGCCCAGAGGGCCTTGGGGTCAACGCCGGAAACATCGACCTGGCCGGCAGTCTGAGAGTCAGGGTTGTAGGGAGAAGAATATAGGCAGAAGACATGAATCTAGGAATCAGATAAGAACGTGACTTGAAACTGTGTCGTAGACATCTGGACAGCATCGAAAAAGGAAAAAAGGCGTACACTGGGTTTATTTCATTTATTTATTTATTTATTTCGTATCAAGGCCGGCTCATTACAACTTGGCTGCAAACTGCGTCTCCGTCACTCCTGCGCCCATCGCTGCCGTAGACGATATCCCTCCTGTCACCGTCTTGATCAGGTTGTCCGCATAGTCTGCCCCGCTCCACTACTCCCGCATCAGTCCTGTTCCCGCATGTCATAAAACAATAACAACATACCTTTTGATGCATGAGAACTTCCGTTCCAAGCTCTCGCTCTTTTCTTTGAACAAGTTCGACATATGCTTTCATCCCTGTCTTTGCATAGTTTTGCGCAAACACATCAGATATGTACGCATTCGAGTGCAAACCTCCAAGCTGGCAGCACCAATCAGACATGTAAACCCTCACTCAGAACCACTTACAGTGATAAATTGCCACACAAAACCTAGCTTTCCCAGCTGCCATACGTATGATTCCATGTCTTTCTCCCCTAGCCCGGCTGCGTCCCAGTTGAAAGACGGACTGAGGTTGTAGGCCAGCCACTTTCCGGGATAGACGGCACGTACGCCGTCTGCAAACTCTTTCGCTTGCGATAATATGGGCTTCTTTGTCTCCATCCACAGCAAATCAGAATAGGGAGCGAACGCAACAGCCCGGTTGATAGCACATTGCGTCCCACCCTGGTAGCGGTAATAACCTTCACGCGTCCTGGGAGTATCCCAGTCCCAGTACGGTACTGCCCTCAAGCCAAATTCTTGCTTGGCAATGACAACAGCCTGGGCGTACGGGACATGGGCCACGCGTGCAAGGAATTTGTCAGTGACAAGCTTGCTTGCACCCTCTTTGCTCAGTGCATTTGCAAGCGTGGTCGAGAACAGTTGGAGATTAGCATCTACAAGCCAGCGATTCTCGATAGCTTGCAATTGGTCACCGGCAATACCAGTAGCCTCCGCTTCCACCATGACAGAGTTCGGGGGCCTCAAATTCGGATTCGTTGAGCCAAAGATAAAAGGATGGTCACGATCATCAATATTCGACGTGATCAATGTAGCCGCCTCAGAGTCCGTGCGCGCAACCACAAGGTTCTCAACGCCCATGATATCATACTGCAGGCGGATGGCAACAAGGCGATTGATGTGCTCCTGAATGGGGACCAACACCTTTCCAGCCATATGACCGCATTTCTTTGTTCCAGGGGCTTGGTCCTCGATGTGAATGCCAGCTGCACCCTTTTCCACGAACATCTTTGTTAGCTTCATGACAGCTGTCAAACCCCCATGTCCGGTATCGGCGTCGGCTATAATCGGACGAAGGTAGTCGACAGAGGGAGTGGCGGCGAGCTCAGCCTCAGACATGCGCGACCGAGCCTCGCGCTGTTTCCTGTCATGGAATAGCTGCGCCATGAAGAGATGCTCAACCTTGTTTGGGACGGTGTTGGACGGGTAATCTGCATCTGTCTGAGCGACATTTACGAAAGATATCCCCCGTTCGCGTACCTGCTAAATCCGGGCCAGGCTCATTCGTGGACGATGCTGTACTGGACGACTGCCATCCAGAAACGTAGACTGTTTCCAAGTATTTGGCCATCTGCGTCACTTGGACGGGATCAAGACTATGGGACATTGAGCCATCGGTACAGCAAGCAAAGGCGGTAGGCGCTCACGCTCCGTATGTGAGCGACGGTATGCCTCGCTTGCCATGCTCGCTGAAGATGTGCCATACCTTCTTGGCCTGAATGTCGGACGGGTATTGGATTGGAATGGTGCCGCGCTTGGAAACAACCTCTACAGCAGTGTAAGGTCGCTTGACTTGTGCAAACCTGGAACTCTTGCACAAAGTGAGTGGGAGCTTGTCTATACCGAGTCCATAGAGATCACCTTCCACCACTGTTCGACTTGGGCAACTTCTTGCGCAAATCTTACCCTCTCGTTAGACATGATGTGGCTAAATGGTGGTCTCTCTTGGCAAATAGCCCCTGTACTGTTGCCGGCACCCATGCACGGAACATGTGATTCCCTCTCGCGTGTGATTAAATAAATATTTGATTTTCCCCAGTAAAGTCTATATTCTATCATGTATTTTACATACCATCTACTATCGCCTGTCACCGTCGTATACGAGACCAGCGAGTCCATATCTAATCGTAAAGGCTAATACGCTTCCTGCAATCTAATGGGATATCAATCAGCCGTTTTCACGTTGCTCAGGCACGTACCTGGGACCACATCAGGACTTTAACCAACGTTTTCTCGTTCATGGGTCCCAAACGCACAAGGAAAAAATTGAGGATGGTGAGATTAGTCGACTCCAAAATAGCTCCAGTCGTGGGATGTATCGTAAGCTCCGTAAGACCTAGCGTTGCAAAAGTGTGAAGAACGAATGCAGTCAACTGCGAAGGCGACTTGTGGAACATCGTTTTTGACGGGTAGAGTAAATTGCTCTCAGGGTCAAATCTGTGATGATGAGGCCCTCGGATCCAAACCAACGACGAACGTGCGAAGCAATTACCTTGGTACTCTATGACGTGGACACGGCACTAAGCCGAATAGCTGCGGACAGGACATCAAAAAGTTGAATATTTGCGGCATAAAGAAAAGTAGGAGTGTTTTGGAGAAGTGTGCTTGAATGCCGACCACAGCAAAAGCCATACCGGTCACGTAGCAAAGCGTATCTCCAGGAAATGCTCGTGCGGGGTACCTGGATGCCATATTGAGAGGCATTGATGAGAAGACAGCGCCATTCACTTACCAGTTGTGGTACACGAAGCCGGCACATACAGCTACCAATGGAACCATGAAATAGAGACTAAACAGATGTCTCTCCACGAGTTCTCGGCTGCCATAGGACATCCCTGCGCTCCAAACGCCACCGAAGCCCAGCTCTGTCTTGTTTCCAAGCAGATGCAAGGGTATCCGAAAGTCGACAGGCCATGGGAGGTAGAGTAGATCATTTGCGATGACGGAAAGGGCAATTATGAGCGCCTGCCCGACTTCGGATCCATTAATCCCGGCGAGAATGTTGATACTATTCGTGCAAAAGGTGGAAAGCAAGGCCATGTAGACATAATAGAGGGGGCCTTTGAATGGATATCAATAGTTGTCCATGACTGGTGAAGCGAAGGCAGACCGACCAAGATTGATCAGTGTTCCAAATATGAAACGGAGTGGCAAAGGCACTACGACATGGGTGTTTCCACGTTCAGCATAGTACACCATTAATAACGGGATGGATGCAATTATTGGGATGGGCAGTTTATGTCGCCATCGAATATCGAACACGTCGTCGAGAAATCCAAGTATTGTTGCTATTAAGAGAGAAAGCAAGGAGGATAAATACACGGAAAGCTTCGAGAGGGTCAGGCCAAGTTGATTTAACATGACGGTTGACGCACCTGATAGTGAGGGAACTCGACAACGTCTATTCCTTCATGGTGCTGAGGGGTCTTGGCGAAGCGTAGGATCGTATTGGAGAAGGCAAAGGGTATGAAAAGTATGAGAGACAGCACATATATTGCCGCGCATACGAGCCCCATGCTCTCCGGTCTAGACAAAATTGATTGAGTGGCATGACGTGAGGGAAGAAGGACTTGCATTGGAGTATAGTAGGTTTTCAAGAGATCTTTTCCCTTGAGATTGGCATTGACAAAGGTGGGACCAAGGGCGGGGACGAGGTATAGAGTTGTGAGGAATGCGAATAGTGAGAAACCGAGGGATGTGTACAAGGCCGGGAGGGGCGGAGTGGGGTCGAGGAGAGGCCTGAGAACGAACCAGGCAGCGACCGGGAGCAGGCCGAGGAGGACGACGTTCGACAGTGGTCGTGGTTGCAGAGCCATTGCCTGATGCGCGTGATGGCCTCAGATTTGCCTTTCACAAGATACGCCCTGCCTCCAGAAGAATCAATGCAAACAGGTGACTCTCCCACTGGGAGCCCGTGTCGAATCAGTTGCTGACGCCTGCCCAGTCAATGCTTGGGTCGTCGACGTGCACGATCCACGCCGCATCACAGACATGTTAAAGTATGCTCCCCAGCCTTCATGTCTCTCACCTACTTATCCATTTATCAATAGGTGGATTAAACAAACAGACTTGGAGACACCACAGCTGGGACATCTGAAGCGAGTGCGGAAACAAGGCGATCTGAGCACGCTGCTCTTGACAGTCGCTGTTAACCCGCCAACTCTTCCAGACTTCATCGACCATCCCCCATATCTCTTACCGGTCCCAACTTCCCCTGCCCTTACACAACCATCCTTATCCCTAAAATCAGCTCTATGGCCCACGTTCTATACGCCGCGCAGAAAGGACGAAGATGTATGGCCACGAGGGAAAGAAAGGTGGGCATGCGAAGTGATGAGGGCTGTCGTAGATGTAGCCATCCAAGCAAAGGAAAATGGTGATGTACGTTTCGTATTCACGGTGCTTCCAACATTCAGCGTCTTATCTATCCCAAGCTGCCCATAGCGGCGTACGTACCAGTTCCTTATGAAGATCCTGCAGAATCAATCGCCTTTTCTGCACACGACACCAGGACATCTGCACATCATCCTCTACGCCACGCTGCCGTTAATGTGATAAGAAAGATAGCGGATCATCGCGCTCTTCAATCTAATGAACCCAGAACAGACGATGCACAAAATGGCGCCAACTACCTCCTGACATCGCTCTCAGTCTTTCTCACTCATGAACCCTGTATCATGTGCAGCATGGCTCTGCTGCATTCACGAGTCAAGGATATCATCTATCTTATTCCCATGTCGGAAACGGGCGGTTGTGGAGGCGTCATATGCCTTCCAACCCTGAAGGGCGTTAATCATCGATTCAGCATTGGTATTTGGAAAAACTCTGAACCGCGATTCACAATAGACACAAAAGAGCTCCTTATAGACAGCACTACAGACGCGTAATCGGAGCGAGTATGTCAATGAAGAAAGGAGACTCGGAAACCAGGCACTCGACGACAGCTCTTGCTCCGAGCGTCAAGGGCTTACTTCCTGCACCCGACGCTGGTAAACTCAGCCATTGACATTAAGATCTCGCCAAGCATGCAGATGGGGGTCAGCGATATACAGTCACTCGGGGTGTCCCCGAATGTCTCCTACCTATTCTCTCAATAGGTCAGGACAAAATATGGTTAACGGATGGAGCAGTCAATCAAGCAACTTCAGCTGGTACTGTAATTTTATCTACGATAATACCTGGATACAAATCACAGACGAGGTGCATGGATAGAGCACGGTTGCCATTGCTTCGCTTCGATATACGCCAACAATCCGTCATCGTTCAAATTGCGAAGCAGCTGGTTTTCGTCGACGCCCTTGCCAAACGTCAGCGTCTCCCATTTTGACATGGGCCAAACCTTCCCTACCTCTTTCTGTGCTGTCCTGACAACGGCTCTTGCCACCCGCGCACTGAGCGTCCGGATACGCGCAAGCCGTGGATAGATGAGGTCAGCCGCCTCCTCATCCGGGGTCAAGGATGAAGAAAGCGCGATCGCGGCCTGCTCGACCATGCCGTCCGTAACCCGCTTGGCTTTTGCCAAAACGGCGCCCATGCCTATGCCGGGAAACATGTACATGTTGTTGCCCTGGCCTGGCTCATAAATGTTGCCATCGTGTTCGACTGGCTTGTATGGGCTTCCGGATGCAAAAATGACCTGACCGTTCGTCCTGCGATAATAGTTTAGACAACAGCATCAGCCAGTGTCTCGAATGACTAACCATTTAATCGCGTCCTCATAGTCCACCTCGCAGAGAGAAACGGGGTTAGACAGAGGGAAGATGATGGGACGCGCATTAAAGGAAGCCATAAGTTTAATCACTTCTTCCGTAAAGGCATTCTAGGAGCAGCAGTTTCAGTTTCAAATTCTCTGAAGCACAGACAGATCACGTACTCGTACTGTGCTAAGACCGAGAAGAGCGGTTGGTCTGATGTATCTTACGACGTCAGCGAGGCTTGTCAGCGGAGGTCCATCATAGTCGGTACGCGCAAAGACTGGATGGGGACGCGGTGATCAGCTTTTATCCCCGGCCAAATGACGCGTTTACGCACATTTCTTGTGTTCTTCAAGTCCCTTCCTATTGGATGTGATCAACCCCTTTGAGTCTACGGTCTTGTTGCTGTTAGTGTCAGGTTCGCCTACGCCAAAGAGAAAGGGATTTACATAAATCTTCTTCTTGGCTTCTTCCAACGTCAAGCCCTGGAGAGTAAAAAACGAGAGAAGCTGTTTGGCTACTCCGATGCCGGCAGAACCTGCACCAAAGAACAAAACGCGATGCTCCATCAACGGCAAGCCGGAAGCTGCCGATGCCAGGCGGGCGGCATTGATAAACCCAGAGAGCACCACAGCACCTGAATGTCAGGAGCTATCATCAATCCGCCTACATAAAATGGTATTGACGAATCCACAAACCTGTGCCTTGAATCTAATGAAGCCGTTCAAACGAGATCAAATGGGATAATATAACGGACTTACATCATCGTTGAAGCATCGGTACTGTTCCCTGAACATGTCCAGGTATCGGAAAGCATTGTGGGTGGAAAAGTCTTCGAATTGGACAAGCAGTTTGGGAGCGGTCTCTGCCATTGCCTCCATGAATTCCATCATGAATTCGTCCATCTGCCGGGTTGCCGTCACATTGTGATAAAAAGGCATCGTCCCGTACATACCTCTCGAGTGCCTGGCCTGGTGCGACGCACGCCAATGTAAAGCGGATCGTCGAGAAACCTTTGGGTGTTTGTGCCCAGGTCCAAGCAGATGGGCAGCGTTGACGAGGGCTTAATTCCCGCGCCGGCGACGTATAAATCTCTGCAACGCAGGTGAGCCCGGTGCATCGCACTCTTGCTCAACTCACAGTTTGCCGATACTGATCGGTAGACCGTTGGCACCGAGATCTCCGAGACCAAGGATGCGGGAGCCTTGGACGATGAGCTAAGTAAGGAGGGGGAATAAAGCAACTCACCGTCTGTGACGACTGCTATTCTGGCGTTTTCAATGGCAGGCCATGAAGCGAGTATATCTCGAATGCGCCCCTTGTTTTCGATCGTGATGTAGAGACCCTCTGGGCGTCTCCAAATATGTGAATAGTTTGAGCAAGCGTCCCCTACCTGTGTACTCGCAAAAAGGTCAAGACGGCCAAAGTCAAAGAAAAGAGGGAAAGAGGGTCAACCGTGGGTGTGTAGAGAATGGGGACGATTTCGAGCATGTTTCCGAGCAGAACCTCATAAAATAAGTTTGAATCTCTCTCTTTGAGACCATTGAGATAGATGTATTTCTCGAGCGGGGACGTCTTGCATCGTAACTGAGCAAGGCATCGTTGGCGGTGGTCCGTTTTCAAGAGAAAGGGGGGCAAAGCCATGATAATGATGGAAGGGAACGAAAAAGAATTAGTGTACGGTGGCCATTTTAAAATGTCTAAGGGGACGCGGGTTCCGTCTCAGGGGAGGACCCTCACCAGAGGTCCTGCCGCTTTGCCCGAATGGCCCTGGCCATTGTCTTTTTCTCGCTCCACGTTGCGCGCTCCCGCTCCCGCCTGTCCTCCTCTTTCGCGATCACCGTCCTCCGCTGCGACTTTTTGAGGGCGGCCACAGCGCCCACGAAGGTCTGGGTGCACCCAAACATCTTTGCCAGCTTGGCCCTCGAGTAGGTCGCCGGGTCTGAGCGCCTGAGATGACGGAGCTTGTCCACGTCCTCGTCGGAGAGCCTTTGCGGGGGCGTTTTGTTGAGCGGGACGGCTGATGGGGGGAAGAAGAGGGACGACGTCGGTGGGCGGATGGAAAAGCGAAGATGCGGGGGCTGTCGCGAGCGAAAAGGGCGAGGGGGCGGTGGGAGGTGGGCGATGGATGAAAGTGAGGTTCTCGCCTGGGAGACGAGTGACGACGGCGTTTGGATTGTCGGCGAGAGGGTCGGGTCTGTGAAGTGGCGGGCGTTCAGCGGAGCCTGGTCTTGGTCGTGGATATCTGGTCGCATAGTGGGCTCTGGCCAGAGCGCGTATGAGAGCTGGAGGACGAGCAAAGGACATGGTCAGTGGCCAACCTTCCCACGAGTAAAATCTAATACACAAGCGTAATATTCCGTAAACCCAAAAATACGATACATTTCGAGTCCAAGAATGTTAATGAGGGGTCGCCCGAGGCGGCAGAAACGAGTCCGCCCAATGACTAGCCGTGCGGAGAGGACGTTCCTCTCTCGTTACTCGTCAAGTGAGCAAGCTGAGGCGAGCGGCCTGTCACTGCCGCTCTGGACGCTTTGCGATGACGAGTAAAAGAGGAAGAAGACTCTGACGAGGTGGTATTCATTGAGAGCGTTCTGGCGCCAAAAGCAGCAGGAGACCCCGTCTCTGCATTATCTGTCCCTGGGTGGTTTTTATGACCCCACAGTCCTGTGCGGATGCCATCCGCTTTTGTCCGCGATGGCTCTGCCCAACTCGAGTCTGAACCTGATGGCGCCTGGCGCAGCTCATCCTCCAGTTCAGCCACGCGTCGTTGCAATGTCGACACGTCGGACTGCAAGGCAGCTACTTTTCTCTCCACAAGGGTCTCTACCATATCCTGCTGCTGCGCCAGGGACTGCAAGAGCGAGTTTGACTTTTGCAGCTGTTCCGCGAGCCATTTTTTCAATTCCTTGGAATCGTTAAGGGCATCGTAAAACATTTCAAATGGGGCCAAAAAGGCAGCCTTGTCGCCCGAGTAACCAGGATGGTGCAGGGAGCTAGGAGTGGGAGGCACAAGGGTTGTCGCTATGGGTATTGAAGCCGCAGGGGGTGACCGGACCGAGAGCCCGACGTGTGAGGCAGAAGGAGGTGGAGGTGGTGGAGGTGGTGGTGGTGGTGGTTGCTGTCGGGAATGGATGGAGAGGCGAGTTGGGGTCGGAGGCACGTTACCGGCTACTCGTCTGACGTTGTCACCAGAACTCATGACGGACGGCAGTCTGGGAAGGGCAATTGGCAATCTGTCGGTGTAGAGAGCACCCTGACCTCCATCCGGTATGGGCGGAGCGCTCTGGATAGCCGGGCGCTGGTCTGTCGGCCTGATGAGCAAGTCAGCAGGTTTTTTTCCAGCGCCTGGGTGTGCGGCGCGGCGAAGGGCAAAACTATTCCGAGTAGATATTGAGGAGGACTGCTGAGGGTCTGGACTGGGTGGACGCGTGGTAGGGGGTCTGCGTGAGGGGGGATCGGTAGGACGGAGAGTAACGCGGCGTTTTTTTGCGGGAACAGGAGACGCGTCATTGTCATTCTCGAGTTTGATGGTCAGGTCGTCGTCGTCTGGGGGAGAGGCTGAACGCTTGCGGATTTGAAGAGGAGGAAGGGGGGCCAGAGAATGGCCAAAGGCGGCAGCAAACGGAGGCAGAGGCTGGGGGACGGACATGGCGAGAAGACAACAATCTGCTACCGACTCTTCCGCTCCTTCCGCCGCGCTGTCAGTACTCGCACCCCCTCCGCTCCCCCTCCGCTCCCCCGCCCCTTCCCCTCCTCCTGACCCGCTCATCCCTCCACACCCATTACAAACACCCTTTCCATACACCTCCTCTGAGTACACTTCTCCAGAGCACAGCCGCTTGATCGTGCTCTCCACCAACTCCGTCGCTTCTCCACCCACCATCCTCGTCGAATACTCGCCCCCGCTCGTCAGCGCCGTCACCACCCGTCGAATCATCTGCCGCGATACCTGTCCTCTCTCCCCTTCCCTCTCCCCCTCCACCCCCGACTTCATTCCAACCGCAAAAAATCCCGTAATCGCCCCAGACACGCACTCTTGCCGAAATGACATCCGTTCCCAATATTCATCAGCCGTCACTTTCCCTAGCTCTCCAAGCGGCTCCTTCCCCTCCTCCTCCTCCTCCTCCCCCCTCTCCGTCCTTGTTCGCTTCCTTGCAGGTGTTTTGATCTCCCCTCCCGTGTTGTACCCAAGTTCATCCAGGAACCGTGATTTTGGGTCATCCTCAAACGACGGAACCAACATCCCTAGATTCCGTCCCTCACGGCCCCGCGGGCATGGCATCCCAATCTCCGTCTGCGAATACGGGTGTCCATATATCCATGTCACGTCACCGGCTGACGTTGGTATGTATTTTAGCGCGTTCGACGCCTCATCCTCGCTATAGCCCGGAAAGAGGTAATACATTTTCAGCGTCTCCACCCGGGTTTGTACCTTTTCAGCTACCTCTGCCAACACTCGCTTCCACCACCCACACAGCTTGATGTCGCTCAGTGGTCGTTTACCCGGGTACTCGGACGAGTTGGGAAATAGATACTGCCCCTGTGCCCGTGCGAACAGGTGGATCCAAAGTTGCTCGGTAGGAATCGGTCGTGTCGCCGGGTCGGCGTAATACGTGACCAATGTCCGCACAAGTGCCACAGTAGGAGACGGCCGGCTTCCTTGCCCCGTGCTGTCCACCTTGGCAATGTACAAGACGAGACTCGAGCTGGCTGGTATATGGTAGACAGACGCTTCAATCGCCGTCACCATGACTCGCCCGCCGCCATCCGCCTTCGTCTGCTCAGAGCACAGCACAAGCACCTCCTGCAGATATATCTTGGGCAGCGGTTTTGCAAATATGTAGAGAGACGAGTTTTTGCGCGCGACAGACACGAGGACATGGAGATGGAATTCACGAGTGCCAGGCAGCTCTGAGAGCGATGCCAGCAAGCGGTCGCGCAGGTTCTTCATTGGCCGTGTTTCCCACGTGCCTCTCTACGCTACATATGTGTACGTCTCTTTGGTCCCCTCTACCCGCTCAATATACTCCTTGTCCATTAACGTCTCGATCCCCTTCTTGATGTCCCCGATTCGCGGCCTAAATCTCGGAGATATCTGCGTAATCACCTCCTGCATCAACGCCTGATTCTTCATCGTCTTTCGAGCCTTCATTATCCTGTTCAACTTATCCTAAGTAGCGTCCCCCGCACTTGCACAACGGCTATCCGTACCGCACAATCGTCGCTTGAATCATGTACTTTCGGTCCTCATCAACCGTACGCATCACGTCCGTGTTCTCCGCCTTGGTCTCGGCCTTGATCGGCTGGTTCAAATTCACTTTGATCTTTCTTGACTTGAACCCTAAACCATCAAATCAGATACCACAGGAAATCAGCCAATTCTACCAACCAGGATTCAGATCATATTCTTCCGTCTCATCACTGATCAAAACTTTGGCTCTCACGAGGATATCCATCACCTGCGTCAAGATCCCTTTCGGTATCGATGTTGCCTCCATGAGCTCCGTCAGTGATAGCGTATCGTGCGTGTTGTACTGCAGTAACACCGCCGTCTGATACGCGCTCGTCATGAAAATGTACTTTTGGTTCAAATACTGGGTCCCCAGCTCGTTCTTGGAGTAGTTCCACATCCACGTAAGCTTGCGACCCGAATGCTTCGTCTGGTAATATCGTTGAAACCATTCATATGTCGTCTGAAGCTCCGGCGGTATCACAAAATGGTGACCCGGTGGATTGAGAGGCCAAATGTTCGTTCCAAGTACCATGACCCCAAAGTTAATGTTCAGATCACCGTGGCTCTGCTGCATACGCTGCCGGAACTGGTCAGAGAGCTCTTTGCTGAGACTTACATCTACAAAATGGTAGATTCAGCTACTGCAAAAAGTAGAGTGCCCCTGACCTGTAAACATTCTCTGTAGCTTGGCGGTATACTCGAAACCACATGCTTCCTTGAGTTTGGATATCATGCTTGCTTCCACCTCGTCAGACGCAGACACGTCGTGTATGAGTCGTTTCGAGAGCTTGCTGGCGTAGAAAGTCTGGAAAATATCCTTGTCCTCAACGTACTTGAATAGGATCATCTAACTCAGTAGAAAATATAAAGAGATACAACCACTGGTAGTATAAAGGGACAGACCACGCGATTCAGCTCGTTTTCAACCTCGCTTGCTTCAGCTACCTTGCTATTTTTCCGCAAAAGAAGGTCAGCATATTTGGCTATCAACTCGGGACTTTTGGAGCTGGACAGGTGCGTGACAGCGTTCTGGTTGATGAATTCGTGACAAGCTTTATCCACGCTGGCAACGAATCCGGTTTCTCCCCGAAAGCTCTTGGCTGCCGTCTCTGTGTTCTTCCGAAGCACCTCCAGCAGCGCATCAACATACGCCTTGGGGTCGACTTCGTTCACACCCCCTTCTCCTATCAATCCAGAAACAGCATTTCTCCCCGCAGTCTTCACATGCTCTCCAAACTTTTGCCGCAAGGGATCCAGACCACCCACGATCCGCGAGAGAAGATTGTACATTCGTTGCAGGTCTGTCTCCTTGTCAAAGTCAAGAAGCGATTGAAAGCCGTCCCACATCAGCCGAGAGTGCGCTTCAATCAGCACCTGTTCGCAAGTGCTGGTCAAAATCTTTCGTGTCTTTGAATGCAAATATCGATCCACGCGATTCTCTTCCTCTTTCAGCCTATCCTCTGCCTTTTGGAGATAGTCCGAGATGTTATGGTCCGTAAGAAAGCTGTCCGATTCATGTTGGTAGTAAACTTTCGTTGCATCGAGAAATGCACTTTCAAAGTATTCAGTGTACACATCAAGACATGGCTTATCAGGGTCGTTGTCGTCGATGCCCAGAGACACCAGGGATTCCACGACGTTCTTGATCAGACCTTGGTCGACGATCTCCCCATCTCGATGTCTCTCTACTAGCCTCAGGACGGCAGCGGCCAGCTTGGATCGCTGTTTTGGCATCCTCCCCAGAAGCCAGTCTCTCCACTGCACAAGCGCGAGCTATGAATCCGATGAGTGGCTAACCAAATGATGCGAATCATATCCTCGAACCGTGTAGACCTGATAGATCTTCTTCTTTCCATCGTCCCTTTCTTTTTTTACCCAATGGCGATTCAAGTACGTGAACAGTTGGTTGACGTGTTTCGCCCCTGTCGTGTACCGAATCCATTCTCGGGAATAAAAATTCAGCAGTTCTTCGTTTTCAAGAGAATCCGCTTTCTGTGCCAATAACTTGTCAGATTATCGACTTGAAGTAGTTAGTCGAACTGACCGCAAGACTCGTCACAAGATGCGTGGAGAAATACCTCGTCAAGTTGTTGTATAGATCTAAACCATTTGAGTCGGCGCTTGCACGCGAATGAGGCCCAAAATCGCTGACCGTTGCCTGATCCGTGTGAATCAAAGCCCATCCGCGAAGCCGTGCAATGGGCATATGCAGCAGAATACATTGTCATGTACTAGGAGAGCAAAGGTCAAATTACATGACGTCTGGGACATAACAACGCACATGCCACTGCTAATTACCTTGGAGTAGGTTACACCGAGGTGCAACCTTGTCATCATGTGGTCAATGCCTTCAATCAAGGACGCCCATGTCGCGTTCGGGTCTGAAGCCATGGTATGTGGCTGTGTCTATTCCTATTGCTATTGTCAGATCTTTACGCCTGTGTGAATACACGCTATTCCGCCCAACAGATTTGTCCACGCTCCTCCATCAACCTCTTCTCCAGTCGCAAATCCTGCCTCTCGAATCATTCGCCCAAACTCATTCTGCGCAGGGAACCGTCGAATGGACTCGACGAGATATTGATACGAGTCTCGGTCACCTGCAATGATCGTTCCCAACAATGGTATTACGGAAAACGAATACTGGTCATACAGCCTACAATGATGAGAACAGACACACGAGAATGTGCATAAACCGTACATGCTGAGCAGACCATTTTCGACTCTGCTGAACTCGAGGCAAGCAAACGTCCCTCCAGGTCGTACAACTCGATATGCCTCCTTGAGAACGTCAGGTATAGACGTACAGTTTCTGATTCCAAACGCGATAGTGTAAAGATCATACGTGTTGTCCCGAAACTGAGATGAAGGCAATTCTTGTGCATTGGCTTCATGGAATGATATCTGGGGCGCTGGTAACGCGACGTCAACAACTCGCCAGAGCTCGGACAGAAACAACCCATACTGTTGTGGTACATCGTCTTTTTGAAATTACGGTAGCCTTCCTTGAGCATCTGTCCGTTGATGTCTACAACTTCGACCGTAGTTTCCCTGTCTGCACACTTTTCTCTTGCATAGTCCAGGATGCGTAGAGCAACATCTCCTGTCCCCCCTGCGACGTCAATACAACGCATGGGTCCTTTTCTTCCAGGTTTCAGCTTTGAAACAAAAGTATCTTTCCACAATCTATGCACTCCAAGTGAAGTCGCGTCGTTCATGAGGTCGTATTTGGATGCGACAGAATCGAACACATTCTTCACGAGAGGTTCTTTTTCTTCCTCTAATACCGTCCTATACCCGAACGATGTTGTTTTTGACTCTCCACCTGCTTCACGCGCGGTGTTCTGCGAGTACGGCCGACGAGTCACCAACTGGGGCAGAACAGCTCGGGAGCAGCGAACGAGCATTGTCGTCGGCGCGTCACGTGGTCGCAATCATCCTGATTGATGTCTTCGCCGAAGCAAAAAGCTTCAGGTCAGTTTACAGTCTTATCACTTGGTCTTTTTTTTTTTTTGTTGATGGCTAGACTTTAGACGAGGAGACAAACGAGACATCTAGCTCATGCTCAAGTTCTTATTCTTCCGATTCTGACTCGCAGAGTGAAGAGGACTCCCCAGAATACGGCCAAGAGACGGTAGAAGAAGATGTCATCATTCTTGAAAAAAAGCATCTGTTGAGTGTCTAAAGCTCTTTCCTGACTTTTGTCTTATCATATTGTCAGACCCATACCGCGCCTCAACGCTGGAGTCCCATCCTCAATATACTTGCAATTGGATGGGGCATACCCAAGGCTACGGGATCCAGATGTGGAAAAGGCAGAAAAGGCGGCATCCATGTTTGCACCCGCCCCGCCAATTCCACCGCCAGAGTTAGACAAGCATGGTAAACCATTGACCAAAAGGCAAAAGAAAGAGGTACGTCTCGACTCGTGCAGCTACAGCGCTCCTTAACTGACCTCGACCTCCTACCTCAGCTCAAGAAAAAGACGGCAGGTCCCGGCTGGTTCGACCTTCCCGCTCCATCAGAGGCTGAACTTCCTCGCTTGTATCGTGAAGTCGAGGCTCTTCGGCTTCGAAACCAGCTTGATCCCAAGCGTTTCTACCGGAAAGATGAAGGTGAAGGCAAGGGTATCAAGGGATTACCCAAATACTTCGCCGTACATCAGTTTCCAAGCAGTGGACCCGATTGCAGCTCTGACAACTGGTACTTTTAGATTGGCACTATTATACCTTCTACGACACCATTTGGCACAGCCAGCGCCGATAACCTCCCCAAGTCACATCGGAAGAGGACAATGATCGACGAGCTCGTGGATGATGCGGAAGCGAGGAGATATGCCAAGGAAAAAGTTCAACGAATTGCAAGCTGTCAGGGAGTCGAAAGGCAAAAAAACCCTCGCTGCCAAGAAAGCTTTGCGGCAACCAAAGTGGTAACTACCCACATGATGGAGATGCAATTATTATGCCAAACGAACACTTTTGACAATCTTGGATATACCAGATTTCTCGCCGTCGTAATGCCCGCCAGCTCCCGACAGACCACCCTTGTATATGGCTTTCTGCGATGCGACTTTCTTCTTTGCTTTTTCGTACTTTTCTCGCTTTCTAACCCTAGGATTCCGCGAGCTTTTCGGTCGATGTGGTGTGAGACCTCTATTGCTGAGAATGGCTTTGGTCAGAGACCGCGGTCCGCCCTCGCTCTCCTCATCCAGGTTCTGCCTGAATTAAAATTTATTGGTCCAGCCACTCGTCTTAGGCGTGACAATTACAAACCTTTGCGCAGCCTTGATGGCTTCGTAATCCGCCTTTTTCTTCGCCTTTCTCTCTTTGGATTGCTTCTTGACAAGATTATAGTAACCATCGGGATCACCATCTTCGTCTTCTTGGGCCCCATCGTGTCTCGGTTCCGGTTCAGTGTCGTCAAGGTCTGCACCGCCTTGGCCCATGACACGATCTCTGCCAACTTTGGACTGCCTCGCCTCCTTTTCTTTCCTACGTTCCCGGTAAGGTATATCATCGTCACCACCCAAAGCCTGTCGTGCACCGTGTCGCCTTGCGCTTGCACTCTCAATCTTCGTTGTATGAAAACGCAATGATTTCCGTCGTGCACTTTTATCAGCCGCATCTGAATGCTGCAAAGACAGCATTTCTCCATAAACATCTGACACGTTATCGTGCGTTGAAGCCTTTGCTGTTGACGTTTTAGTCGGTTTGAATTCCGGCTCGACCAAGTCAAATATAGGCTGTGCAGGTACCGATGAATCTTTAGAGATCTTTGTCTTTTTTGGAGGCTTCAATTCGTTAGCCTGTGGGGCTCCCGCTTTTGGCTCTTGATAATCAAGGACATCTTTGAGCAATTCACTCAATTCATGAGGTTCCAAATGTCCCAAACGTCCTGACAATTGTTTGATGATCTCCAGTTCATCGAGATCCACATCGGAGAGCTCGCCGTCGTCGTCCAGTTCAAATTCATCTTCTGAATTTGTCGGAGCAAAGTCCAAATCTTCCAAAATTGACAAGGTTTGCTTTAGCGTCAGCAAACGTGTCATAATAGGGTGCGCCCGAAGCGTTTCTGGTCGTTGAGCATACTTCTCGCTTGCTCGAAGGTGTAGATAAAATGCCAATGTCGTAGTATAGGTGACCAACGTTTCTAGGATGCACTTAACGACAAGTTTTGGTATGGTTGGAAAAACGTACGATAATATAAGTGAGTCATACCGAGGCTAGGGGAGTCGGGACTCGCAGATTGTAATCTGGAAATCTCGGATTTAACACATGACCGACTCGAAGTATGTTATAAACGCACTGTTCCAGTTTAGCTTTGGTTCTCACGAGAGTATTAACCGAGTCATCCCAGTCCATGGCTAAAGCAAGCGCCTCGGGACTATTCTTCTCGAGATGGCGTAACAACGATTTCTTGTCGTTTGGAAGCGAAGGTAGGACGACGGGTGTAGCCTCTGCAAGGTCACTGAAAATCTTTGTAAATGATGAACCAGACCATAGATGTGTTATTTACTCGCTCATATTTGTATTTTCGTCGTAAGGATCGTTTAGGCCGAAATCATTTTCATCCATTCCATCGCGAGCTTTTGCCTGTAATCGTATTGCCTCGCTTTCCTCTAGTTGAAGAGCTTCCTCGTCGTCCGAATCAATCTGGGCGGCATTTGATGCATAATATGCAGATGCATTGCGTCCCCAGGATTCTTCTTCCTCTTCCTCCTCTTCTTCAGACGAGGATGACAGCTTTCTCCGTTTTTTCTTCAGCTGTTTTTTGCCTTTTGATTTTGACTGTTTAGATTTGGGTGACTCAATGTCATGCGCATCGCCATCGTGCTTTTCATCATCATCTAGTTCCTCCTCAGATCTATCTTCAAGTCCTTTCAGTGCAAAAACTTCTTCTTCATCCTCAGGGCTCATCCGGTTCTCCATCCAGCAATATCTTATCACGGGACGCATGAACTGGTACGAACAATCATAAGTTCACCGCGCGAGCCACGACAAACCACATACACTGGTCGTCCTCATCGAGGGTATATCGTTCAAAGTGTTCCATTTCTCTATGCTCTGCCCTGAGCGTTTGTGAGGACGCGAACGCTTGCTTTTGCTTGAGCTGTTCTTGGGACGTCGCGGCATTGAGTAAGAGTAAGAGTTTCGGTAACTTGAATTTTGGGCGCGACTACTACAACATTCTGGTGTCTACTCTGCATCTACGACCTGGTTTTCGATTTGGGAGCCGGCCTGCCGTGCCCCGCATGAGTAATGTGGCAAAATCACACATTCGATCCTTACACATCCGAGGTAGTGTTTTTCATGATCGTCAACTTCCCGGAAGAGGCTGCAGACACCATCTGCGCCTCTATCGATTTGTTGATTTTGGTGCTTAAGGCCTATATCCGATAGACTGAGTACGCCTCTTTACCGCAATAGGCATCGTGAACCTTGTGCATCGCCGCCTGTTTCACCAGCGCTGGTTTTTTCGGTGCAATGTATTTTTTCCCCTTCTTGGGGTTGGCAGACTTGTGCCTGCTAGAAGGTGACTTGTTCTGCAGCCCCTTGGTCTTGCCTTGGACCATGGTTTGGCTCTGCGCTGAGATTCCCACGTGACGGTCGCGTTGAGCTCCGAACTTTGCACGCTCTACGCAATCGCTTGCTGTATCTAGAAAGCCGATGATTGCGCCGCGCTCTGGCACACTGTGCTTGCGCGTAGTTTTCCGTAATTCAACTCAGGTAAACTTTCTGTTGTTCAGTGTCCGTTTTTTTTGCGCTAGCTAACGCTGATCGGAAGAGGACCTATCACGACCTCGCCACACTCCCTTCAAAGAAACCCGTCGTCTCCCAAGGACCTCCCGGTTATAGTGCCGTCTCTGGACACACTGCAACTGTCTTTGGCTGCACTGGATTCCTTGGTCGATACGTCGTGTCAAAGTTGGGTACGAACTGCAGTCCTGACCAGGATACACAGCAACTGAACGACGTGTATATAGCAAAGGCGGGAACTCAAGTTATTGTCCCTTATCGCGATGAAGATGAAGCCAGACTATTCAAACCCATGGGAGATTTGGGGCAGATAGTCCGAATGGTACCAGTAATAACTTTGAGTGTTACCACGGTCCTGACACTCTGCAGGAATGGAATATTCAGAACGAGGATCAGATTGCCGAGTGTTTGAGGCACTCTGATATTGTGTTCAATCTTGTTGGTCGCGATTACGAGACCAAGTGAGGACAATGCCATGCGGCATGACATTACTTACAGAATGACAAACTTACAGGAATTTTGATTTTTCATCGGTCCATGTCACTGGTGCGGAAAGGATCGCCAAAATCGCAGCACAGGAGGGAGTCTCACGCTTTGTTCACGTCTCCCACCTGAACGCAAACTTGTCGTCACCTTCCCCATTCTACCAGACAAAAGCAGAAGGCGAAGAAACTGTGAAAGCGGCATTCCCAGGTGCCACTATAGTTAGACCAGGGTCCATGTTCGGATATGAAGACAAGCTTTTGACCAATATGGCTGGCAAGTGATAACGATAGCTGGCATCGGCCGAATTAATGAACGTGTTCTAGTCTGGCCGATATGGTGGAAATTGAATCATGGACAGACAAAGATACGTCCAGCACACGTAGGTTTCGCGCGTCAAATCGAACCTTGCAGGGAATATTAACTTTGTCTAGGTTATGGACGTGGCCCAAGCGCTGGTAAACCTGGTTTCGTCACCTCCGATATCCCGGACGCTGTCGTTGCCCGGGCCGTCGACGCTGACATACGAGTATCTTCTGGAGCTCATCTCGTCTGTTACCCTTCGAGGGCCAACGCGAGCACCAACGCTTCCGAAGCCTATCGCGTCGCTTATGGCGCGAGGCGGCCAAGCGGTGTGGTGGCCAACTCTAAGTCCAGATGAGGTCAGCAGAAGGTACATCGACGATGCTGATGTACCTGGCGATTGGGCGGCTGTGAATGTGACTCCGTCCGAAATAGAGCAACACGCGATCACATACTTGAGGAGATACAGATCTGCGTATGTCGTAACACCTTGTTCCGTTCAAGGCACTGACAGCCGCGCAGAGAGAACTTTGTACGGCCCGTTGTATTCCCCTCTAGACCCTCATTGGCTGTGTTGACGGCGCAGGAATATTAAGTGTAGTCACGGGGTTGCATACTGCGTTAGAGAGTTGTAGAGATACCTCCGAGAGGAACAAAGGTAGATTTAGGAAAAAAAATGCGACCATACGTGGCTAGTGAGTGAGTGGAGGACGTAATACGTGTATACCAGTGCAAGCTAATATCAATACTGTATCTATGCCTGTCGATCTAGAATCCTGGCGGAACCAAAGGCTTTGGCTGGTTGGGATTTGGACCAGTAGGAGGATACGAACCAAGCATCTGGGTGACACGTCAATAGTCAGATATTGGATATAACACAGAAAGACCAAGGCCACCTGCTGTGCGCCCTGCTGCTGCTCCAGCATTTCCTTTTCTTGGGCAACGATTTTTGCCTCGTCCTCCAGGCTGAGGGCGAGAGGAAGAGCAACGAGAAGGGCGGATGTAGTGATGATCCAGACAATATTGCCTGCAAGCTTCCCCCCGCGCTTCACCCAGGAGGCAGTATTTGCAACACGAGAGGTTATAGAGTGGCGGGTAGCGGGGGGGATGATGTCCTTGAGGGCGGCGAGACGGTCGAGGAGAGACTCGTCATGGTCGGGGCTGGAGTCAATGGAGTCGAGCGAGGTGGAGGAGGAGGCGGCGGAGGAAGTGGAGGAGGCGTAGGGGGAGCGGGCGTCAACGTCCTTCTCCTCGACGATTTGGACTCTGACCATGGCACTGATGGCAGTTAAAAAATTTCGGCTCCGAAGTTGGGCTCGCTTTGGCCTTATTAAGAATAGATAACGCATATATCTACGCTCATACCGCCCGCTCATTCTCACCTCATGCTCCCCCATCAGCCTCAGCAAGGTCCCTCTCCTCGTTCTCCGTTTCTCTCCGCTGACTCTCCGTAGGCCTCCTCCTCCCCACCCCTTCCATGCAGGACCAAATCCACGAACTTGCAAAAACTCTTCCTCCGCCCCGCAAGCAAAATACGGCTTGCGACGCTTGCAGGTTAATCTCTTTCCATCCACCTGCTGCATCCCCCTGATTTTTCCAGGACCCGTAAGGTCAAATGCAACCGTGTAGCTGGCCAAGACAAGGTACGGCTCTGCCTCTCCACACTCTCCATCCTTTGATCTCTCCTCAGTGCCAGGTACTTGCTTTGTGCTCTCAGCTGTCATGCTGGCTCAGCTCACCGCTTGCGCAACTGTATTACCAAGAATTACCCCTGCACGTCCGTCGGCTTAATATACGCGCGTGTTGGAGTTTGGCACTCATGACCTAATAGACACTATGTGCAGCAGGCTACTAGTGAACGGAAGCGCAACTCGTCTGTCAACAGAAGACCGCGGCACGGCAATCAAAATCATAGGTAGGTATTTTTTCTGCCGTCGCAGTTGCAGACCAATTGCAGACCCGATTATTTGCTTTCCAGCATTATTCCTGGTAACTTTAGATTGTAAAATTTATTCTCTGGTCTATCCTGCTAGCTAGTCTCATGCATGGTATCAGCGCCGTCCCTGCACAGGAACAGGTCCTTGGTCCTTCCGCTTTTGTTAATAACTCGGTACCGCTCATGGTTAAATTTGGCTTCCATCCCGCCATCACAACCACGACTCCGACTCTCGATGTCCTATCTTTCGTATTTGCTCCTCCGGATAATGGCAGGTCAGTAATCACCATGTGTTGCGTAAACACACAGATACAAACTTCATCAATAGTGACTCCTCTACATTTCCCACCAGTAGGCTCAAATCCCCTTATAACGCATGGGGAGAGGACGCCTATAAACTTGAAGATGCCAAATTTAAAGCTGAGTGTGTATCTTTCAATATATCACGTAAGCTCTTGGACCCTTGAGCCACATTCTTCCCAAAGCACTGGAATAGAACGACACTAAATGGGATATTGGGTCTTGTTCCGAATTAGAGAACCGGTCTAACATTGTTTTTTTAGATTTGCGCAGGATCTTGTCGAAGTGTTCTTCCAGATCGTACATACTAGGATTCCCCTTCTTAATCCGGCACAGTTTCGGCGTCGTTTACAACTCAATTCTCCCACTGGCGAAAAGCCCTTGCATCCTGCAATGGTAGCCACAGTTCTGGCATGGGGCTCTAAATTTTCGGAGCATCCACTTTTAGTTTCCGACAGGAAACGCCCGGGTGGTCAAAGCCTTCTCGCAAAAACCCTGGTTGACAGAGCCCGCGATCTGGCCGAGGCGCTCAAAGTCCATCGCGTCCCGTCAGCCGATCATGTGGTGATCTGTTTACTGATTGAGCCTCTCCAAAGCCGTGAGTTCGTCTCTTGCCATATTCATCCCGCAGCTGATGTAGTTTAATAGAAAACCCGGACGATCCCAGTGGTAATTTGCTCTCGTTTGTTCGTACACGAACCTGACAAGCGGAACTTAGGCTTCCACTGTTTCTGGTTAAAATGTGCGACGCGTCATCTGCTGGAATTAGGGGTATGCATGACATCTTAACATTGGCGCATAATGTATTCTGATCAAAATAATAGATCAATCACAAGTCTGTCATGACTAACATATCAGACCTTGAGAGCAGGGGTACCATGATTTTTGCATGGTGGATGACATGCCTATGTGACGCATACTCATCTGTTTACTACCGGCGCAAGCCCGCCTTCGACGACGACGACTATGATATCGACTTTTACACAGTGGAACCTGTCAACCCTGAGCCATTGGAATCCCACAATGCAATGCCCTCTCCTCGAGTCCAATTAGAGGTACTATCTTGGTGATAAATGTGCGCATAAAGCTGATATTTTTCCAACAGTTTTTGGTTGGTGCGACCAGCATGCAATGGAAAACTAATGACTAAAACCACGAAAGGGATATTATCGCGCAGCCCATTCACTGGCACGGACAGCAAGGAAAATGTCCCGTCAACTATGGAAACCCGCAACAGAAGCCGACGGGGTGCCATATGACGTGCTATGTTCATTCAGCGTTGAACTGGTACAGTGGAAAGAGCAATTTCTGCATCATGTGGGAGTTCCCAACGGCTTTACGGGTGAATGGGATTTTGTATCGGTCAGTTGTCGGCTCAAGTCCGTTTCTCTCTGACACGTGGAAATACAGGCTGTAACTTGTTGTGCGAGTGATGCAACATATCATGTCATGTGGATTATACTATTCAATGCGTTGGACGAATTCGGGGTAAATAACAGTACTGCTGTTACTCCCGCGCAGATCGAGAGCGCTAAACGAAAAGTCGCTGATGAAGCCTTGTACGGTGCTCTTAGAATAGCAGGTCTTGTACGTGTGTGTGCCTTTTGCTCCAAAGGCATTGCTGATAGATTTGCTCCAAGGCCAATGTTCTGACCACGAATGGATACCTGGTAAGCGAGATTCGGAGTCGAGAAAAGGGACTCATTGCATAGATCAGAAATTGGATCCCGCCGTAATGCTTTACAGCTGCAACCAAGCTGGCATGTTTCTGGCTCGGCTGGGACGACCCGAAGTGTCCCATTGTAGCGCAGGCTTGGAACAGTATAGCGCTGCCTATGAAGAAGCCGGGGAGCAAGCAGGTGAAATGCGACGCATATTTCATCAAGCACGGTCGGGAGAACTCGAGCTCAACCATATGGCCTCGGTTGCACCGCGCATACCTCTGCACAGCTCTGCAACCACGACTGATCAACATATTAAAAACGGGTCTTCAAAGGTGACTGTCGACAGACTCCGATATGATCTTTTAAGATTGAACACGACTCCTAGGACCATCAATTTATGTACGAACCATGATTTTCGGATGATTTATTGAACTATATTTTTTCGCGCGATTATTGGATATATTGAATTTGTGTATCAGCTAGGCGTCATCCCACGTTAATTTATCGTTTGTAGTATTGGTACCGGCTGATTGCCCAAAGCAAATAATGTGTATAACCAGCTTCGGCCATCAGACCTTGAGGATTCACAATCATGCATTACGCATTGTACACAATTTGAACGTACAGATTACCAGAGGGTATAGACATTATGCATAACAGTGTAACATAACAAGGTCCGTCGGTGCCCATGTGTAGTAAGTACAAAGATGCCAAGCCGCCATACGCCATTGCAACTATCTGATGGAAAGGATAAATGCGACCATAAAATGAATCAAGGGATGATCTCGCAGTAAGACGTTGAGGCCGCCGATGCTGCGCCCCTATGCCTTATCGATGATAGTTCCGGCCAGCTCTCCTGAAAATCTCTGAGCAAGCTTGGCAAGCATATCATCGTCTTTAATATTTATCAAGTAATCCTTGCGATGATAGGTTTCTAGAAAGTGGCGCACTCTGCCCAGTGCTTCGTATGCCTGTTGAATTGTGTCAGTGTTAAAGTCGGAGACCGCGTGTTGATTAGTCGGAAAGCGGGGAGGGAATGAATTGTCGGATCTGACGTGTTGTGATGTTTGAGCGTCATGCAAGCCGGATGTACCCTCGAGCAGAGGGTACTGCCGTGTGGTCTGCGGGTAGCCAGGGAGCGAAGGTTGCTGGTATCCCAGCGTATGAGAATTTAAGACGACTATCTGTCGTCGGAAACGTCGTGTCCCGTGTAGATGGCGACGCGTCCCCTGCCATGTTATGCTGACTCATGGTTGCATAGATGTTCCTTAGACGTGCCTCTTTGCCGTCTCCTGTTAGCTTTCCACTTTTTATACCCTGTCGCAATTTGAAATTCTCGATCCAGCCAGAGCTTGCCTTGAACCTCTCTTCTGGTATGTGGAGTCTCTGCGCTACCTCCTTTGCTTTGGTGCGAATCAAAGCATCGGTGATGGCTACTTGTTTATTGTGGCACTCCTCGAGCCATGGTTCTAGGTCAGCCTCGATCTCAGGGAATTTTGAATGCCTGAGATGATGATCAGAAGTGATGTTACTCGGTCACAAGAAACGTGGACATCACCTGTGCTTTGCGATATAGTTGTAATCGTCTTGAGGAAGCCTTAACCACTTATCCCGATTTTTAAGTATTTTACTAACGGTGCTCCGTTCGACCTGCCATAGCATGGCCATGTCTTCTTGTCTTGCGTTCGGATTCTGTTCTGCGTATAAGCAGATCTCCTTCCGCTGTGCATTGCAGAGGCGCTGTTTCTTGTGTTTCACTCGAGGGGTCGGTGTCGAATGTTGGGTGGCAGAGGTACGAATGGGTCCACCTTCAAACGGCGCCCCAGACAGGGACACGGACGATGTGATGCTGTTAGAAGGGGACCCCTGGCGAGGTTCGACGACAGCCTGTGCGCTGGCCTCTGACCTAGCCTGGTTTGGATAATAAGGATATGGAGAGTACGGGGACGCGAGCGATGTGGGAGTCATGGGTTTATAGCCAGGTGAATGATTGGGTACTAGTGTACTATCAGCTATACTGAGCGACAGACGATCGCGTTGTGCCTGCGCTTTTGTTGCCTCGATATTCACCGGTGTATGGGGGCGTGGGCTTACTGCTGACGAAGGAAAATAAAGGTCGGAGCGATGCCGCTATGCGAAGCGACGGAATTGTCAATCGACAAGAAGTTAGCTTGTTCATTGAGGACATACAGGGGCAGGGTCTTGACGGTCTCCTCTAGCGAGGCTAGACGGGCCCGACATTCGACGGCCAAGAGTCGTTTGGTCAAGGGCAGCACGCTGCCGGCGTGTCAATATCCGATCGGGACCGATAACAGGCTCTACCTGGGGAAACGGAACATGCATGTCTTTATCTGATGTGATTGCCGAATTATTAACTGCAGCGTGTTGATGGGAATGGCGCTGGTATGGCGGTGAGGGCACGGAGGAGGCGGGTGAAGGATAATCGAGATCGGAGACGCGACTCTGGAGAGGAAAAAGCGGAGTCTGGTGTGTTGGAGACGGATGAGACGAGGGCCAACAGGGATTGTTTAACGACGCGTGTATCGAGGGCGCGGCGGTGTCCATGTGTGTTTCTTGTGTTGGCAAGGCAAACCCTGGTGAATACGACGATAGATTTGCGCTGTCCATGAAGCGAAGGATGTGAAGGACACCGGTGGAGGTTGTAAACCATATACCCTTGAAACAGGCCAAGGTCTTGGAAGGACCCCTCGACTTATAAGCCTCACCTGGAAATCAGCATAAGCTTTCGGAACAATTTAGTCAAGCCGATATTTCCTTTTTTGGGTCAATGTCACGGTGCCTCTGGCGACCTTATTTTTCGTATGTCTTTATTCCCTGCTCACGCCCTCTATGTCGTATTCGTAACCACTGAGTGCTCTTGTCTTGCCGCATTCTCTTTTTTCTATTCAAACCCGTTGCCATCATCACTACTAAAACTGTCTTGCACCGCTGCGCCCGTGCGGGTTCTCCCGTCTCTTACACGCCACTGTACCACGAACCTGCGGAAATGAATCACTGTTTATATTTGGCCATTCAGAGGACATGTGCTCAGCTTCGTCCAGCTCCTGTCTCTCTGGCAATACTGTAAAAAGGCTTACGTCTTCGACGGCATGAAACAAACCTCTTCTGCTGGTGCTCCTGTCAATATCGCCCCCTGTCTGGTGCAGACTGCGACATGTGTTCTGTTTAATTCCGCTAACATGATCATTGATCCTGTTTTATTTTGGTAGTACGTGTATCCGTCTTCTTTTTCCCTGAGCTTGTTTTCCGCAGATCGACTTCCAGGTGGAAGAATATTCTGATGTCATTGGAATCTTGTGACCGGTTCTCCGGAATACCGCTGCAAATAGTATGTAGCTGTTGGCTCCTTTCTATCTCCCAGCCGAGCGCCTCTAGGCGAGATCTTAAAGTGCTGTGCCATTTGTTTCAACCCCTGCTGGTGGATATGCCATCATATGTACCTTGAACCCTCTGCGCCTGGTTACTCGTTTTCTCAACGTGTATCTGATGGTATGCAGACTGTCCGATAACAATCTTCCGACGTCATATGGACTGTGGAAAAATTGTCCAATGACGGGAATCGATGATCTGTGCGTCTTGGAATCCGTTCTGCTTCGCGCACGACCATTTTCGCGGGAACGCTTGACTATCCGAAGATGACCGCGGAAGACTGCACGTCTACAGATTTGTCAGGATAATTAGAAATCTTCCTTCATACCTTACAAGCGGCTTCAATGACGAGTTGCACGCATACTTCAGGGCGAATGCACCACCCTTTGAATGTCGGAGATAGTCTGCGTCCAAAACGCATGCCGCGACCGTCTTCTACGCCATGCTCTATGCCAGTACTTTTGATATTGACACGCGCTTTGGAAACACGTTGAAAAATCGTGCGTGTTGTTTACGCCCGATCTCCAACATTGATCAACTATTAGATATGCGACGTTAATATACCTCCTTCAAGATTAGCGCTATGCATTGCCTCGCTCATCAGAGCCTTCCTGCGAAAGAGTATGCCCTCTGAATATGGGCATGCTCCTTATTGAATCGATCGTGCGTGAAAATCGCCGTACTATCTCCATTTTCTGGCCTGTGTTGCTAAGAAGCGTCTCTTGCCCTCGGGCCAATAAGCAGGTGGGAGCGCCACACGAGGAGGAGGGCCCTATTACATGAGATAAAGCCCAAGACGCTGAAAGGATGAAGTCGGCAACTCACCCTATGCCGTCGCTCCAAGTAATCGTCTGCTGAGTCTCTCGAACTTGCTTGAACTGAAGTATTCTTGCATAAGTAGGATGATCTTGTTCTTCTTGTAGCAATCTATAAATAAATTTCTAGAAGCTTGACTACCATTTCAGGCGACTCAGTGGCGCCCCTGGCGTTTCTCACCCCAGTCGCGGTCGGGTGGTCTAGCACAGGCAGAGGTCAGAAGAGCGCCCAGATGGGATAGCAGAGTGGAATACTTTGGGCCACCGCTCAACCAGTCACAAGCACATGTCACGACGATCGGGACGTTTCGGAATTCATATGGCGGCATATAAATGGCCCTCTTTGTGACTGGCACAGCTAAAGATGTCCATGATAAGGACACCCACAAGACTTGTTTTACATCATCGTTATGGCACCCTTCGCCCCATGGGAGCCCCTGGCCTTCTTCGGCGAACCTTGTTCACGACGTCCACGCGACTCGCCGTTGCTCAAACGCAGAATCGGGAGCATACAGCGGGAGCGACGAATCGTAAGTGAATGTTACAGTGCTTATAAGCAAGTGTAATAAAACTAGCCAGAATCTGATCCGTTGCGGAAGGAGGACGCTGTGAGCACAGTTCCTAACTTCCGCGGTGATTGGGTGTTATTTCATCCCGTCTATACCACAGAAGAATTAAGGTCTGTTGAGGTAACAGTACTATCCATCTATTTTCAAGAAGTTATTTTGAGTCTTTGCGCTCAGGTGCTCCATGAGAAGCCCAAGACTTTCGGAGACAAAATAGCCTACGGCCTCGTCAGGCTTGCACGCACCGTATTCGATTTCGTATCCGGATATAAGCACAGGGAAATTCCCCAAGGATAAGCAAATGACATTGGAAGAACTTAGAAAAGGAGGATACCTGTTGAATGACAATGCATGGTTACTTGTAAGTACCTTATCATTATGGTCACTAAAACCGGGCATTTTACACATCCTATCCAGCGTATACTTTTTCTCGAAAGCATTGCAGGCGTGCCAGGTATGGTAGCCGCCACCCTTCGCCACCTTCAAAGCCTCCGTCTTATGGCATGTGGTTCATTTGTATGATGATCTCGGGTATGCTCACATTCTTTATATCAGCACCGTGATAATGGGTGGTGAGTTGTGGATCTTATCATATGGAACTCACGTTCTCAAAACTGATAGGATCCATACATGTCTCGAGGAGGCAGAGAACGAAAGAATGCATCTAATGTAAGTATTAGCGTTGTGGGGGATTAGTCTTGACCCATGTAACAGGACGTTCATGACGTTGCGTCAACCCTCCATATTTCTCCGTGCTATGGTCCTCGGCGCCCAAGGAGTCTTTTATAACTTGTTTTGTGAGTCATTGTTCTGACTCGGCCTTCTGATGCTTATTCTTTCAGTCTTCACTTATCTGGTTTCTCCTAAAGCTTGCCACCGGTTTGTTGGATATCTTGAGGAGGAGGCAGTTATCACATAGTAGGTATTCCACTTTTAATTCTTGAATGTCTGGTCGAAGAGATGACATCATAGTTCGCGGGCCATAGCAGAACTCGAGGCTGGTTACATCCCCGAATGGTAAAGCACAGCATCACAACAATCCAAATTTCTCATCGATTTTGTTAGGGTTAACCTAGCCGCGCCGCGTATTGCCATCGACTATTGGCGACTCCCGCCGGATGCCAAAATGATTGACGTATTGTACGCTGTCAGGTCCGATGAAACGACCCACCGCTTCGTCAATCACAGCCTCGCGAATCTCGATCATTCCAGGGATGTCAATCCATTTGCTCTCCGGGAACCGGATATGTTTGTCAAAGGCAAGAAGATAGCGTAAGTATTTTTCTCATCTGTGACAAGTGGACCAATCATTGTATATCTATAGATTTTCCAGATCTGAGGCAGAGAAGTATGTTGAAGAATCACGTAAACTTCTTCATCGAAAATAAAGTTTTCACTGATCTTGTTCGTATCTGTATTTAATAGCACACCCAACTCCAATAGTAACATGTGACGCGTGACAATGACATGTTGTCATTCGACCACGACAGGGCCGACCATAGACAACAGCGATCGTTCTTTGGACCTATACCAGAACAGGTCCTTGCTAGACTGCAACAGAATTACGATGCAGCATCATCAACAGCAGACCACAGCTACGGCGATCACCCTGCGGGGCTGATTGAGAGGCACGCATTTACATTCTTTCTAAGTGAGGGCGGGAGACCTGAGGATTGGAATGAAGAAGCGCGGATAAGTATAAGGAGGAAGTTTATGGATCGTTGGCTGGGAACTGAATGGGGCAGAGGCCCTTCAACGCAGACAAGGTCATAAATCCGGAACGGATCGTTGGGTCGGCGACAGCTTCGAGATTGGGGATTTCCTTGGGCTAAATATTTTGACTACACCCCACCATTCAGCTCCATCAAGACTGTCTGATGACATACAGCCTGATACCGGGTCCATCTCTTCGGCATCGGGCATTAGTCTCCAACCCGAACACGTTGAATTCCCTAGAGCAGAACCAAGCGAACCTCCCAACCTAGACGCAGAGGAACCAAATGCTATGTTGGCAATCACTGCAAGAATACCAGTAGATGCTTCCGTGCGAGTCACCCAGCACGCACTAGGGCAATTCTATGGGAACTCCATCGACGAAGCAGATGATACCACAAATGTCAGCGTGGCGTCCCCTGTTCCTTTGCTCGCTGAGCACAACACGGAGGAACACATATTAAGAGGTATTTCGTATCGCAGCAGTGATTGATCGTGTTCTAAGCAAGCGAGGAGACAGGATGCTGGTGCATGTTTATTACTCAGATATGAGTTTCTCCAGTCAAATTTTCAATGAAGAGATTCACAGGACATCTCGAAATCTTCAGTATGAAGCGTGTGGCGAGTTCCTGGTCGTCTGGAGGAGAGATCGCATCGAAATTTATAAAGATCATGTGTGTCTCGAGGCCTGCCCGCAAATTGCTGATGTGACTTTAAACGTAGACTTTCCCAATTCAAGAGTGGATAAGTGGCCACAAGAATCTTGCATTCATCATTCCTCTCTCCTCGACAACGGCACGGTTGTCTCTGTACTCCTTCGTCGACTTGTCATTTAGTATCACTTGCCGCCGAGACAATAGGCATGCAGGATTGCCATTGACATCTCTCCTGTCCAGAGAAGGATCCCGATTTTTTGTATTTAAACTGAAATCGCGTTCCAGGGCCTATGATTGGGTCTGGAAATTGTGGTATGTCGGGTCTTCGTTTACATATTTGTAACGACGGACTTGCTTCTGCAGGCTGCGATTAGGAGGGTGCATTCCGAAGACTGTCGAAGTTAAGAATCCAGCCCTGAACGCAACAGTATCTATCGACGTTCCTGACTATGACTATGATCAAGTTCTCGACACATTCAGTCGTAAGAACGTGATTGACCTGGGTGTAATGGGCCTAAGCACACTCCCTGATTGGAACTCGTTGATCCACCTTGCCTTGCTGCATGGCAAAAAGCTTGAATTGGCCTGGCGTGTAGGAACGAATTTGGATTGGATTTGGCTCGAGACCGACGTTGACGAAACGGTGCGGAAATGGGCAGTGTTATGCGGCCTAGTCGTGAGAGAGGTTCGTGTGCTTGCTGCAGCGCTTCGTCAAGTTGCTCATCCCCGACAATTTATGTAGTCTACGAAGGGCGCGGTCCTAGAGCTTCGCTTGGCAGAACATTTTCCAGATCATATATATCTAAAGAACGGTGACAGAATTAACGAGCCCCCAGGAGTGGAAGGTTATCTGAAACGTATTCGCCCCAATTCCCCAATCAAACATCCTACTTATCTGTCAACGCACGATGGTAACTTATTCGTTCTTCGGACCGACCGAGCATACCCCCCAACACCACCGGGATTATATCCTCACAGCGTACCTTCCGATTCTTCAGCAAAAGAGGCGGAGATTCGACGCGGTGCCATGCAAATCATGCATGCTGCAGGAGTGTGCGATCTGAGGAAAATCCTCGCTGTAAGATGCGCATTTCAGGCAGTTCCTTCCCATGCGCGTAACGGACATGGACATCATCGCAACGACAATGTACCACCTCGAAACGAGGAACCGTCGGCGGATGATGACGAAGATAGAGGTGAGGAAGTCGATGTCGACTCGGACAGGCAAATGCACACACGGCGTACTTTTGAATTATTGCTAGAAAATGGAAATGTCATAAGGTTTCAGGTATGCACGCTGACACTGTTCTGCAGCGGCCATTAAATAGGCAGCATGATAGGCTCATTCCTATCGAGTGGCACGTGAATGGATAAATCGACTGCGCGCTCTCGTTTCTTACTGGAAAGAAAGACATCGTTCTGATGCTGAACATGAAATGAATCTTGCACAGGCCGGTCGACCACGTTTGACGCCGTTAATGCCCAAATGTCAAGAACACGCTCCCGTTAGCCTGCCGGATGCTTTACCAACTCTGGTGACCATGTACACCAGCTCTAATTGGTGCATGATTGAAGGATGCCGACCCATAATCCGAGGTGGCAAGTTATTCATGAAGAAAGGTCTGCGAGGCCAGTACAGGTAACTGATGATTTGCTGTCTCTGAAGTCACTGACTGCCAGTCAACAGGCTCATACAAATGTTCCTCGTGACGAACCACCTTGTTCGATATCGTCTCAGGCCAAAGTCCTTGCTGCATTCTGCAATGAAGAAAAAAATTTGTCTAGACGATGCGTATGTTTGTTCAGGATACTTGGCTGCGATTGCGCTTCCAGACGGAGAGTTCAACCCTTGCAATCCTTCTGTTGGACGCCGATACCAAGATGGCCTTGAAACTAACGATAGAGAAGAGGACACCATGTTCATGGTTTATTATCTTTCGCCCGATAAATCTAAAACAGACAGTCTGTATCACACCAACACGAGCCGTATACCACCCATATCGGCGAAGCGGAAGACGCTTTTCTTCCGGACTCGCAGCAAGCTTGAACGTGACTCTTGGTGCTGGGCCATCAATTGTGAAATTGAGAGAACGGTCAGAATGCAGAGAAACAGAGAAAATGCAATTCGGAATAATGGGAATCTGATACCCGGGTGACGAGTTATCATATGTATAGACTATGGCTTCTTCTGTTTTTTAACCCTACATTGAATTAGCTAGCTGTCAGTATAATAATGTAAATACTTACCCATATCTACTTCGGGAGGTGGAGCGGCCAACCACTGGCCCAAAGTCTAGAGCGCCGCGTATCACCTTGTAACTAACATGCATTGAGAACCACGGAATTCTGTTGCAATAATCCCACCTACCCAACACCCGGAAGATCTTGGGTTCGACCACCTCTGACCATGACAACGCTATGCTCTTGCAGATTATGCCCCTCCCCTTGGATATATGCCATGACGGTGTTGCCATTCGACAGCTTGACACGGGCTACTTTCCGCTTAGCCGAATTGGGCTTTTTGGGAGGCACGATGCTTATTTGCGTGCACACTCCTTTCCGCTGAGGCGATCCAGCCAGCAGGGGAGACTTGGGCTTGGATACTTTCAGAGGCTTTTTACGGCGCATGGCTTGGTTCATTGTAACCCAGGCTGACGGGGAGGGATGGAAAGCGCGGAAGAAACCAGTTGTGATGTTGATGTTGACGTTGACGTTGGCATTTGCTGGGCGAGAGAGCGAGGAGAAGCAGAGATAGGTTGTGCGAGTGACGCTCCGGAGTGATGAAGGCAGCATCGGATGATGATGGCAGGTAACAAAGGCCAACAAACACTCCGAGAACGCGTCTGTGGCTGCTCGTCGCGTCCGACATTGATGAACACGAAATGATTCAGGACAAGAGACAAGCCGTGAAAACCGAGTCCAAGCCACAGGTCGTGAAGAAGGAAAAAGGAAAAGGCAAGGCCGCTCAAAAGCGACGCCGTGTTGAGGAAGATCAATCTGATGGACAAGACGACCTCGAGGAATTTGGGACAGGAAAGCGACAATGGAAATGCGGGGATTGATGTTACAGATTTTAAAGACCAACCGTTGGGTAGGGCTGAGGCGCAGAAACTGCGCGGTCTCTCTACCGACTGGAGAGATATAAACAAAAAAGTACAACAGAGCTGGGGTGGTGTTAGACAGGTGGCCGTAGCCGTGGCGGGTGTCGTGGAAGACGGGGAGGAGGGCGAACAGGTTCTTTGTTCCATATGTCGATGTCAGTCGTTCTGATTACGTTTCCAGTCTCTTGAAGAGCTTGATGCAATGATGAGAGAGCTCATCGATGTCTCTGCAGAGATGAACACTCACGAACGAGCCCTGGACGAGATATATCAACTAATCGGTAGAGGAGAACAGATAGTAAGCACAGCAGTTTCTCTGACTTTCTGATCATTCACCCGCACAGAGCGATGCGTTGGATAGATACCAAGATGCCGTAAATGCAAAGGCTAGAGAATATACACAACAAACTGCGCGCCAGAAATACGCCAAGAACGAGCAATATGTGAAGTTCAAAGAGGACATATATGTATGTAACAACCTGGATTGTCGTCCCCTCTGACGAAAGTGCCATGTAATCAGGGTATTCTGCATCCAGATTTACCTATGCGTCCCATTACAGAGCTGATCGCCCGAGGTCAGAGGCAAAATGGGTCTACTAGTTCATTTCTAATGCATTCACTGTATAGAGGATGGAGATGCCAGTGACGACGAAGACGATCTAGAAGTTGGTGGAGTCACGCAAGATTACAAGTGTCCATTGACCCTCACACCGTTTGTGGACCCTCTCACTTCGTCAGAACCAAATTTATTGTTCTTGTTAATGTCAACTGACGATATCGAGCAGGACGGTCTGCCGACATTCGTTCTCCAGTGAAGCGATTCGTGCATATTTCGGCGTGTCACGGGGGACAAAGAAATGTCCAGCGTCAGGCTGCACGCAATCGTTCTGTCTAACGGATTGCGTACCCGATCAAGAACTTGCCAAGAAAGTTAAGATTTGGATACGTCGCAAGCAGCGTAATGACGAAGAGAGCGATGCTGAAGAAGTGATTGAGTGAGGGTAACTTTCCGAGAATCTTTGCATGGTAAAATTCTTTTATTACGAGTATTAGTCAATTATGGTAGGGCACTCTTAATCTGTTTCCATTCTGTCTGAACCCCCTTGGTCCGAGGGTCCTCTACCCGAAGAGCGTCTTTCTCTACTTGCCTGATCTTGAATAGCCCGCAAAAATGGTTCGATGCCTGTACCGGCCTCTTCAGGCAAACCTAAGCTTCTAACCAGGCCACCTAACAGGCCCGTTCTCAAAGCTTGATCAAAGTTAGCAACAGCTGATCGGAACTGTGGCGAGCTAGTCGCAGGCCATTATCAGCGACAACTCGATTCGTTCACCATATATGTTACCTGACGATTTGTTGAACGGCCTCGGCGGACGGTGCTACCGGTAAGTCTGGTGGCAGATGCGGGAATAAAGACCGTATAAGCTCGGGATGGCTTGAGAATAGCGGTGATATATTGGTTGGTGTAAGGATATCCGTCAAAGCAGGCTCTGGCACAGATGAGCGTTATAAACAGAGGTACTCTGCACCCACCTAGTGCAGCTTGATTGTTACCAGTCATGGACGTTAGAATCTGTTGAAGTGCAGCAAGCTGTTCGGGAGTTGCCTGGAAATTCCCAGAGGCAGTAGCAGAGGAGCTGGTCACAAGGGCTCAAAACAACAGTATAGCTTGGACAATGCGAGATTCCTACGATGGTCCCTGGATTTGCGAAGTGGATGCTTGGGGTTGTGATGTGCTCGCAGAGGCACCTGCAACTCCAAACAGGCCTGTAATCCAAATCTTGAAGGAGCCCATTCACATTGTTGACAAATTCCTCATCTCGCGCAGACGAGGCATCTTGCATCCAGAACTGGATGATCTGATTAGCGTAATACTTTGACTCGATAAAGGGTACATGCAAAGTGTTGCTGGTTAGACGAAGAGAATTTGAGAACGTAAATCCTGCCAGACGACGCTTGCAGGACCCTTTCAAAGGAAGCATCTGTAGGGAACAGTATCAGGTCCTAAAGTGGGCGTGAGATTAAGCACAAGTACAGTAGAGGATTAGGACGAACCTCTTCAATCTGATCGTTGGTCCTGTTCTTCCATATGAAATGCAGCAATTCGTCATCACCGCGAGCGAGTATGACGGCGCCCTTTGTTGGATTTGGAATGATGACGTTTGTGCCACTTCGCCTAAGGGCTCTGCCAGCTTTGAATGCGAGAATGGGTTCGGCCATGGACAGCGCACGAACGCGTCAGCTAGGTAAGCACAGCCACAGCATGTCTCTCTCCAACCTCTCCATCGAGGAGACTCCCGGCATCTGGGGCCAGGAAACCCTTCAAAACGCCGATATTGTCAGAGACACAATACGAAAAGAGGTTGTCATCAAGTAAGATCGTTGTCCTAGATAATGGGGATCCTGACCCATATCTCATCACCAGGGAAATTCTGGCATTCCAGGATGATTTACGCAGTATGTTTCCCCCCAACTTATCGGCAACTATATAACATATTTTACTAGCAATGTTGACCCGAGTACAGACAGTGCAAAAGGAGATTGACAAGCTCACATCTGGAAACGAGACGCTACAAATGTATATCGATAATCTCACTATGCAAATGGCGAAACGAAGATAATATGATATTGCACACAACTATAATGTATAGATGAATAACTCACCCCATATTTATGGTTTGGATATCTATGGCATCCCTAAGGTCCAAGGAAGAGACCATCATTATCAACTCAATACGCGCATTGCCATTTCAAACCCAAGGAACGTTGCTCCATTTGCAAATGGAGACCTAATAAAAGTCAAGCAGAAGTAAAAGGATGTAAGTGGGTCTCACCGAATCAGTGTTGGTCCGAGTCCACGAGTGAATGCACCTATTCCTTCTGTACGCCAGATTCTACGAACACAGTCCCAGGTAGACGAATACTTTTGACCCGTTGACGGAGTGAAACCGTCCGTTTGCATTCTCGATTTTATCATATCTATCGGGTATATAATCGCCCATAGCTGACGGAAGAGTCAGTTGACAAGTTCACGATCGACCGCTAAAGCACTCACAGCATAACCAGCAGCTGCGCCATATATCACGGCATTCATGGGGTTGATCTGATCTCTTCGTATGTCCTTCTTAGCCATCTCTCGTTGGACTAGCTTCTCGTATGCAAGGAAATAGACACCATATCCGGTGGCCTCGCGTAATAGTGTGACGGCTTGGCCTTTGTAGATTCCTGCAATGCCATGGGCAGAATAAATCTTCTTGATAGCATCCCATGGACCGCGATATAGGGGTTTGGTATTTGATTGTGTTTGAAGACCTGCGACTAGTGTGCAACGGATTTCCGGAATGAGATGGCACACGACGCACGAATACGAATATGCTTCCACTGGACCAGATACAACGCCGTTGGCTAGACCCGCTGTAACACCAGCGATGAATAGTTGTGTCCCAGTAAGAGTTTTTCCGTCCGGTCCACCTAAGCCCTGCAACTTGTTTCGACTAGCGAAGAATCGTTTCGTATATTCTAGTCCTCCAAACTGGATTGACACGCATACACCAATTCCAAGGAGAGGCGTCAGGGTTCCCTATGTGCATGTTTGAGACCTATTGCTCGCTGGTATCAGACGTATGATGGACCTTATAGAATGCAAGCGGTCCTTCGTGTCTGAGAATGCCTCCAGCACAGTGAAGCATACCCGTGTATGTCCCCTTTGGCGCTGTTTGCATTCGCTTGAGAGGCGTTCAGCACGTTATGGGCCACACATAGCGCTGGGTGACGCACGACTTTGACAATATCAAATGGTTGGCCAACCAGGACCTAGACAGCGCATAAGACTGGTCTCAGGAAACACGCGAGTGCAATACCTGGGCTATGCCACCGACTGTGCCTGCGGTCAAGTCTTTGACAGTCTTGGACATTGCAGAGGGAGGGGAAGGAAAGGGGACTGTACGATGGGTGGCCAACAGCGCGACTTTTTGAGCAAGAAATGATAAAATATAATTAAATAAATATTTTGGACATGTAAATGTACATGTATATCAGCCACACAAACCCGAGTAGCACTGACGTTGGGATTGTCACCCGCGCGTCCCCTGATACAGCCTTTGGATTTCCCGCAGATGCCCCCGTGTTCGAGTCCTGCAGTCCAGACACTGTCTTTCAGTTAGCTTAGCCTCTCAGACAAGCCCATACATACATACACATAGCATCCAGTAATGCATCATGGTAGTCTCCTCCTGCCTCCCACATGGAAAAGCCTTTCAACCCGGATGCGCCGATGTACCTGCCTTTTGCAGCGAATGACATCGGATCCTCGTACGATATCAGCGTTCGCGTCTGCGAGTCATACGCGAACGGCTGAAAACAATGACTGAGCTTAGCGCACTAGCTGGGCTCGAGATGACTGACCGTCTGGCTGCAGTTATCGTACGCATATGCGATACCCTCGTGAGCCGTCCCATCGTCGTTCAAAATATTGTTGTCAATCAAGCCCCAGTATGTGAATGTACCACCAGGACCTTGTTCATTCCCACATACATCAACTCCCCAACCGTTGTCCCACTGGTCGCCCTTCCTATGCCGCATTGGATCGTACAGGGGATCTAGGATAAGTCCCCCTGACGTATCGTCTATGGCATCGCTTCGAGAGACGGCAAACGAGTGTCCGTAGGCGGGCACTCCAAGAACAATCTTATCAAGAGGCATACCAGCATCGGTCCATGCCTTTACTGCCGATACAGCAGACCCAAGCTGAGCGGCGGGAGGTGCACAGGTATCGTTCAGAGGTGAAGAAGGACCTGCCCCTGCGGAGGGCGACGACTGGATATCGTAATCCATGATTTCAATGTAATCGACGACTTGACTGAACGCAGTCATATCCGATGTTCCTCCAGATGAGTCGGGGTATGGCTTTACATAAACTGCCAGAGATACAATGACGTTGGAGCCTATCGGGCTCTGTCTGAATTCTTGAAGAAATGCCAAGTAGTTGTCAGTGTCATTAGGACTAAAAACATTACATCCTATCCCTGCGGATCCAGGAAACTCCCAACTGGAGAACAAATCAAACTATGACGACATGTATAACAAGACACTTACTCGAAGTCGATGCCGTCCAGCCCGTATGTTGTTATCAATTTAGAGACCGAGGTGACGAACACAGTGCGATTTTGAGGAGAGCCTACATTGGATGAGAACCAACGAGAACCCGTCCATCCACCAATGGTCAGACTAGCCTTGACACCCTGGAAGTTATTCAATATCGAACAACACCGATTTTACAGATATAGTTACATATTGGTGTGCTTGAGCGACGAATTTGGGCAATTCAGTTTCATCTGATGGGTCCAGGGTCAACAGGTTTGGACTTGGCGACGTCGTGCTGCAACCGGAGTTCACCTTATAATTAACACAACAGTCCGAGAGAGGACACTTACGCAAGGGCATATTTCATATGGCTGTACTTGGTCCAGCTGACATTTGTCAAAGGAAAGTCGGTGGCGTGCCATCCAGTGTACCATGCGGCGGCCACAAAGGCAGATGTCGATGGACCCGCCAAGACACCGGCAGATATCACTGACAACCATAAAACGTTCAAAAGAATCGAACGCTTCATGCCCACAAGCTTGTCAGCGGCGTGGGTGTGTTAAAACACGAACAGCACCTTGGCAACGGAAAATACGTATGAAACCGTAAGGATTATTCACAGCATACTCTTCTTAATCCCATCACCCTCGACTAGAATACACGGCCCACCGAATATGACATGATCTGACAACCCCTGCTTCTTGATGTACTCGATGACCGCACCATCTTCCGCACCAGGCTGCAGCCAGAAAGCACGCACAGAATTCTTGGCCTGCTCAAGAATGGACAGGGTCACCTTGGGTGGTGTGATTATGCTGATGGATGTCTCTTTTGGAGATGGCAAATCGGTGACAGAAGCGACCGTCGTGATGCCCTCCAGTTCTACCTCCTTCTGCCCAGACCTCGTTAGCGTATGCAGAAACGGTAGACCTCTATACACACAGGGTGCACTGGCGTCACCTTGTAACCGCGTGCTTTGTACCATTTCAGTACCTGACCCAGCTCATGCACTGCGAAAGACACGGGAAGCGGTACAAATGCGTACTTTCGTCCCATACTTTGTTTGATCCTTGGATGCCCCTACCACAGCGAATGCTGGCGATGACAAGAACATCCTCTGTATCTGTCTCGTTGCGTCTGTAGCCATCGTCTTGATTCCAATAGTCAAATTATCAGATGAGCGTCTTTGTCGAGATGTCACACTCTTTTCAGAGCATGTTGAGCTCACTCGTTAAGTTTTATCGTCATCTCTCTACCTGGCTCCAGTTCCCTTCTCGAACAGCATTCAAGCACATTCTGTGCGGTATTTTTATCGGTTACTACCTGACTGTTACTTCGGGAGCGCTACTACAATACTACGAAGCCAAGAAAAGGCATCAACATTTGTCAGAAGATGATTTTCGTCCTATAGAGTTGCGGAAAGATGATGTTCTCGATGGCGTAGTTGGCTTGATTGGTTGGAGTGAATGTCGGTTCTATATCTCGAACTAACAGGATACAGGAAACACCCCGTTAATCAGAATCAATTCTCTTAGCAATGCTCTCGGCGTGGAGATTTTGGGGAAGGCCGAGGTATGTAGATGTACAATGTTCCGACATCGGTCTCATGTTCTTACAATAGTACCTTAATCCGGGAGGCAGCGTCAAGGACCGTGTAGCACTCAGAAGTGCGTAGAATGCATCACGGTAGGACGTTGTTGATGTTTCACAGTGATAGATGATGCTGAGAAAGCTGGCCTACTGCGTCCTCACACTGGTTCACGAATCTTCGAGGGCACCGTTGGTTCAACAGGAATTTCGATTGCAACAATTGCGAGAGCGAGGTGAGCATAGACGTTTTCCAGCACGATACCCTCATTAAACGAAGTATCTTCTGCAGAGGATACGACGCGAGTATGCCCACGCAACTTCTCATTGAAGGCATTAGGTCTTGATTCTGTTTTCAGCTATTATAATGCCAGATGACATCGCCGAAGAAAAAGTTGATGTACTTCTTGCTCTGGGTGCAGACGTGGAAAGAGTAAGACCCGCAAGCATCGTGGATAAAAAACAGGTAAAGTTGGATCTGATTCTTCTGCGATGTTCATTAATGTTCAAAAGTATGTGGTAAGAAGTCCTCTTACGTGGACATCTGGCAAGTCTGAAGTTCGTCGAAAGAACCTGGCGAAACAACGCGCGGCGCAATTTGGCCTGTGTACACAGCCTGACGAGAGAACCGACCAATACACTTTCCCCACCCTCATCAGTGCGGGCCTCAGAAAATCAGATACACCTTTCAATTTGAAGCTAAGCGGGGGTGATGGTAATGATTTATTGCCAAAACCGGCGGGCTTCTTCGCCGACCAGTTTGAAGTAGGTGGTGATCATTTAGAAGGGACCCCAATGTGTCATGTCACATAAGAACAGGAGTAATTTTGAAGCGCATTTTTATGGAACTGGACCTGAAATCTGGCGTCAAACTAATGGTCGGGTCGATGCATTCGTCAGTGGTGCTGGTACCTATTTCATCTTTGGGATGAGAACGGTTGATAATTTTGCCCTGCAGGAACTGGCGGTACTATAGCTGGTGTTGGACGCTATATGAAATCGCAGAACGAAGGCGTCGTTATTACTCTCTGCGATCCACAAGGCAGTGGACTATATAATAAGGTTTGGAAACTGATAATTAGTCGTCATCGAGATGCGATTATATTTCTCTTACAGGTCAAGCACGGGGTTATGTATGATCACAAGGAGAGTGAAGGAACGAAAAGAAGACACCAAGTTGACACCGTTGTAGAGGGCATGTGCGTCATGTCCACGAAACCAGAAAGATTAACTATGACAATGATATCTTCAGAGGTCTTAACAGAATGACTAACAACATAGAACTCGCCTTACCCGTAATAGATGAGGCATTCCGGTTTGTTTGAATATCGATATCTGACATAAACTGACCTCTGCCAGGATAACGGATGCCGAGGCAGTGTCTTTGTCGAGATACCTCGTTAAGCACGATGGGCTGTTTTTAGGTTCCAGCAGTGCTTGCAATCTCATGGCCTGTATAAAACTTGTCAAACAGAAGGGATGGAAGGATGGCCAGACAGTCGTCACCGTATTGTCCGCACAATCTTATTAGTATGCATAGGGGCAATCCTGACTAGTGCTACAGATGTGACTCCGGGACTCGACATTATTCCAAGGTTCGTTGAACAAATGTATCCTGTTGCATTGCCTGACAGTGTTTCAAACCTTGCAGTTTTGGTACGAGGAACACGTACAATAGGATTGCAATTTGTTGATTCTTCTCAGGAATGATGACTACTTGCGTGCCGCACAGATTCCTGTCGATACTCGCATCGTGGAGAGTCTGATAGCATCACCTTTGAAAACCGACTCGTGAGATGAATATTTCATCAGGAGCACGGTGGACATTGCTGCGTAACATTAATATGTGACAGAATCCTTGTATCTCTCCACGGAAAAACGATGTGTCAAGGATGTATGACGCGGTTGGTGCGGAGTCTGCGAGTGCATCTGGTCGGACAAGTGGTCTTGCTCCCAAAACATCTGGTCAGCACGGCGGTCACGTCAAGCAGACATATGGTTCATCCGTGGTAAGGCTCAATTTCTCGGAAACGCAAGAGCACGGCATTACGACAGTGGAAGGAAATGTCAATTTGTGTTGCTTATCACGTAGCAACAGACATTACATACCTCAGAACATATTGGATTTTTTAATTTTTAATTCACAGATGCAGATAAGTTAGATGGTACATGCACAAGAACAGGAAGGCAGAGATACAATATTGACTCTTTAATGACTTCTATTTGTTAGCCATTCTAATATTATATCTCTAAATATGTCAAGGTAAACACATGTCTGAAGCAAGATATAATTGACTCACAAATTATGTTGACTCTTCATGGAACACTGTAATACATGAGCCGTTCGTGTTGGTGATCTTAATTGGTAACATTACCGAGTAGCACTTGAACAATATTAGCGCATGCAATGCAAACGGGGAAGGTGATCGCTCACCGATACAGGCCTGTCAGATATCTTATCCAATTGCCTGCATATGACAACAAGATCAGCCGGATGAATCATATGTAAATAGAACAGAACGTGCAGATCACGAATCAGCTCTTTCGCCGGCGCGTGCTCTTCTAAATCGTTTTTATTCCCGAGCTATAAAGATGTAAATCGATGAAGAGCAGGGAACACTTCAACGCACGACTAATAATGGGACACCGGCCAATGTCGGATTCGTGATGAGCTGGTGTAATTCGAATCTTGCGGTGTTGAATTTTTCTCGCTTGGTTAGGGATAGTATATTTAACTGGAGCTTCGAGGATGATGACGCTTACGTCAAAGGAGTCAACAATGAAGCTATAGCTCTGGGCGTTAATGGGCGGGTCTAGAACAGTCAAAATTCAACTCACATGATTGCGTCGACGCCGTTACAGTAGCGCTCCCACAAGGACCGATATTTAGGTTGTCCTAGAAAAACGCTTTTGTCAGACGTCGATACCAATAGTGGTGTTCTGACCTGCCACATCCCATAGCTTGAATGTTACTCTTCCTTTCCTTATTTTCCTGAAATTGTATGCGACTGTTGGGACGACATCTTCACTCCACTACCACGATGACATCGAGTGCTCCATCACTTTCCACTTCGACAGCCAATACACTATGCTTAGGAACTTACTTGACCAGATGTTATGACGTTGACAAATGAAGTTTTCCCCGATGCCTAAACGTTTCCATAAGTCATACCAACGCCCAGAATGTAGTTTGTCACCTGTAATCCGACTATCGCGATTTCTGCGGTCTTCGAGAAGAAGATTCTATTGACATGGTAGCAGCGGAATAGATAGAAAGTGCAGAAACGTACCCCGCTAGCCACTGGAAGAAGGACGAGAAAAACCCAGCCATTTCGGCTGCGAGCAGGATCGCGACAGAGCGTGACGGATATGAATGATATTTATATTTAGTTGATCCGTCACGTTTCGCGTTTGCTTTTCCTCAACGAATGTTCGTATGGAGCAAGTCGTTGAGTTGCTGCCATCGTGTCCGATTGCAGAGCATTCTATGCTCTTTCCACACGCTCACAAGATGTCGACGCTATGTGACGAGCTCAATGCCTTCCCATGCTTCAAAGTCTGAGAAGAAGGCAAAGAAGGAGGCTAAAAGGAAGGCAAAAATGGCAGCGTATATTGTCAAAAACCCAGACCTCATCGGGAAGGTATTAGAAAAGAAAAAACAGAAGTCATTGGAAAAGGACGAGCCTGAACCTGAGGATTTCATTCCAATCTCGTCAGAGAACCCAGGGGAAAACCCATTCATAAGGCAGGTCAAAAATGGATGGAAAGGTGAAGAATGGAAAGGTGACTGGGGCGAAGACAGTAAGTTTGTGCAGACATCTACACTTTCCGTCGTGTTGATTGAAATATGCAGAGTTGCTTCCTGCTGCACGTTCTCCAAAGTTCAAAAGAGGCATAAAAGCGAAACCGATCAATAAACATTTCCCCATAGCATATACGAGGCGAATTGAAGGGCTGCTAGAGCCTTTGAAGAAACAGGTCCTAACAGGTTTGTCAAACTACTTGGATCATTCCTTCAACGATTGAACAAACTCTTAGACGTGGAGCCCGTATATAAGCAGCGCCCTATAGCGAACCTCGGGCATGGATTAGATCGCGTTTTGTTCAAGTCAGTGAATAATCTTCTGCAGAGTAGTCATTGTTCACGTCTGCTCAGTCCGGGCGTTCATTGGCTTCAGGATCCTCGTTCTCGTGTATATAATTTTACACCATGGTTGGAGACTATACCAAAGGTAACGGATTTTGCCTTTGAAAGAACATCAGGCTTCGTTAGAAGTTCTCGAGATGAGGTTGGTTGTAAAAAAAATTAATTATGTATATCTTCTGACAATGCATAGGAACTATGGACATTATTGAAACGGGAGAACAAGACATTTGCAGGTTCCACGTCTTCACTGTCGGGAATGCTGAGCCAGATATACTTTTTGATATCTGGTGACAAATACGTTGATACCAGAAACCTTAGTCGCAGTTTTTTGCGTGAAGTCAGTGACCAACGATATCTCTGTACAGTGTTACTAACTTTACGCATCGTTAGCCCAGACATTTCACTCCAGCACAGCGAATGCCGTCATCCTTGTTTTTCAATCATCAGGATGGTAGGTATGCGATTGATTCAGAATCTGGCGATACTGGCTTCGCCACCAAGAATATTCTGACGTGGATGGCAAGTCCGGTATGAATTGGGTCAGAATCTCACCTGGCTTATGTGGAGGTGATAGGGAACCATGCTGGAAAAGCATTTGACCACGTACCCGGATGACTTTACGTCGTATATGCGCGCTATCCCTGCGAGCGAGCAAAACGCAGACTCGTTAAAAGATGCTTTTCGATATGCCAAGGTCAGGGTTAAAACATTAACATTATACACATCTAATGATAGGATCAGTCTGAGCAATTCGTCATGCGATCGCAGCTTGATTGCCAGGATAACCGCCTCCCTGGAACCGGTATTTTTGATAGCAAAACGCGGGCCTGCCTGCCTATACGACTGGACATCCTCAACTTCGAGGTTAGTACGCCCATATTGATTTTCGAGCCCCATTCACGTCGAACAGGAGCATTCGGGTTACCTGATACGGAAGCAATATGGACTTATAGAAAGTTTTGAGAAGGAATATTATGACCTCATTCGCTCAGCTTTCCTAAAATACAGGTATATCTTGACAACGATAATCACTGTTGTTGCTGTCACCGTGCTGATACAATGCAAGTTTCCAAGCCCGAATTGGTAACATGGATGGTGTATTCGTGGCATACCATAACACGGCAAGAATGTTTGGTTTTCAGTATATCCCCCTAGAGGAAATGGATGAGCGCTTATTTGGTCCGAATCGAGGTACAGGTGACAGAGTATTTGAGAAGTGCGTAGGCCTACTAGAAGTGATCTGTCAAGAGATTACACAATGCTTCCCTGGAAAGGTGAGTACTGCAAAGCGTCATCCTTGTACATCACACTCATCGCCCGTAGTCTGTCAAGTGCACATTTGAAACTAGAGAGTATTCTCATAAGCTGGATGTATGGGTTGAGCCTGCGGAATGGGATGAGAAAGGCGAACGGCCCATACAGCAACTTCAAGTTCAGGCTTCAAACTATCTTGATTTGTTAGAAGTGTGGGGGAAAAAGGCTATTTTGGCATGTCATTCCGATGACGTTAAATGTGAGGTTCTCTATTTGTTGTAATGGAACAATCTGGCTAGAGTCCATTTCGACAGGGTCTGTGCATTGGACGATATGCAGGCTATCCGATACGGGGAGCAGAATTCGTGCGGCGCTTCAAAAAGCGAAGGAGCGGCAATTCCGAGCGTTCAATTTCCCTACTGGTGTGGACGAGAGCGACATGCCAGAATTCTGGTCGGGTTTGAATTTCGGCGGCCGGGATAAGGGATCACAGGCTCCCTACAAGATGGGAAAATTCCGGACGGCCAGCAAGTTGATAGAAGATCTCCGGAAATTATCTAGGGACAGCAAAAAAGAATCGGAGCGTCTTGCCATGGAAGAAGCGGGGAAAGCGAAAGTAGTGTATGGGACGGGAATGGTGCAGGGGCCGCTGCCCAGCGAAGGTATCACTACGTGCGCGGCGTATGACTTTTCGGACGAGGGGTCGCTGGAGGGCGAGTAGAGCAGGGTAGATTGCGTACATAATGGGAAGCTGTGCGCTCTTGGCATCTCGTTAACGTCTCACAGCTGCCAAGGTAAGCGCGCTGGGATCTTGTCTTCCCCCTCCCATGGCCGACGATCGTCAGAATAGAATTTACAGCTGGGCTGCAAAATACATGCCAAGCTGGCGCAAGGACGCCAGAGCAAGTGCCACGGAAGAGCCCAGCATCAGTCGCTCCTCCACCATTACCGACGACAATCAACCACCATCTAATCCAAAGCGATGGTCCATCTTATCCACGCCCCCGAATGGACTCGACACAACTGTGCTTGATCGCCCCAGCTCCCAGCAGGGCCCGCCGTCTCGCGCTTCTCTAAGCAGCAGAATGTCCTTTACCTCCATGATGTCTTCCCTCTCGCTCACACGCAGCATGACAAAAGAGAACTCTGCCGGCAGCGAAGACTCCAGAGGTCGATCTATTTTTCGCAGACGTCGAATCCCCCCCCAGACTCTGATAAACACAGAAAACGACGCGTCGTCTCGCAGTCAAACTCGCACCCGCTCCCAGTCGCCTTTTCTCTTTCGCCGCTCCCGAAACTTGGACCCATCGCCCGCACCCCAAGCCATCCCGCTCGCCCATTCTGATGGAGACTTATCTGATACTTCATCTATCCATCCTCGGTTGACTTCCTACACGGACGATTCAGATGCCGAGACAGATGCGGAAACGGAAGACGAGGATGAGACCGAAGAAAACTTCTTCGACACTGTCACCGAGCGCAACACGGAACGAAACGCTCTGGTTATTACCGACGTGCAGGGAATACCTGACGTTGAAGAGCCAGACCCGCTTGGTGAAGGGGTAAACGTAGTTGTGCCACATGAGCCGTACTTCCCATCGACGCTTGATTCCAGAGATGGGTCGTCACGTAACAAAAGGAATCCCAAACGACGTAAATCCGTAAAGCATGAGCCGTTGCCTCTACATACCGCAAGACCCATATTCGCAAGAGACAGGTGTACAACCACACTCACACAGGGTGACCCAGTGGGCAAATTGGATGGCCGGAAAGGTCGACGTTATATGGTAGCCAGCGATTTAGGGGAAGAAAGTCGTTATGCCCTTGAATGGGGCATTGGAACCGTACTGCGCGATGGTGACGACCTGTTGGTCGTTCACATCCTTGAAAACGAGAATAAAAGTGCGCAACGTAACTGATCCACGCTGTGTCGGTTTTTTCTGACATACCTTACAGTCGACCCACCCATCCCTAACACTGCCGATCGTGCGCTAAAGCTGCGATGCCAGCAAGAGGTTTGTCATGGCTTATCCCGTCTTCGATTTCTAATGTCTTTATCAGCGCCAAGGTTTTGCGTTCATACTCGTCCGCCAGTCCACCAGCTTACTGCAACGCACAAAGTTGAATGTGAATGTAATCTGTCAAGCATGGCATGCGAAAAACGCAAGGCACATGCTTCTAGGTAAACACTAGTACATTATCCGTAATGAGCCTAAACAGTAAGGCAGATATCGCCGATTACTATGAACCGACAATGCTCATCGTGGGCTCCAGAGGTTTAGGACAATTAAGCGGGTAAGTTGAGGGTGTCTTTTGGTACTGTTAAAACCGTGTTGACCTTATATCTACAGGATCCTACTAGGGTCGACTTCACACTATCTGATTCAGGTCAGTTCCGAATTTACTATTACGCGTTTCAATAGAAAAACTCAACTCGTTGTATTTAAGAAATGCTCCGTGCCAGTCATGGTTAGTCTATTTTTCTGTCATTCACGGATGGATCGATAACGGGCATCCACAGGTCGCCCGGCGTCGCCTCAAGAGGCCACCCAAAAAGTCGGCGCACCTTGTCAAGAACCGTACCCACTTATCATTGGCAGAGGCGGCTGCCATTGATCGGGTGGCAGCCAAAGTTGACACGGATGTAAAGTCCATGCATGATCAAATGCAACGAGCCGAGGAGGAACGTCATCAAGAACGCACAACAGGTCTCCAACCTAGTCTGCGAGAAACACATCCCATATCCGAGGAAGATGAAGCCGAAGATGCAGAGGATGAAGGGGATGAAGGCCCACAGGAGATCAAAGTCGTTTAACCATTGCTTTGAGCCTTCCTTTATCAAAAAACAAATTATTCATCACTTATGTTGTTGCACAAATATGCAGACGTGATATTTATCTCCTGGAACAATACACATGTCAAAGATGGGACGATGGAACTTCTCCAAAGAGCTCCTTCATGAATGCATCGCTGTTTGGAGGTCTTCCAAGGAAGTCCTATGCACAATGTCAAGGCCGACTTTAGTGGGAGATCAAGTAGACCCACCTTGAGTGAATCTAGCTCCTCACGGCTTCCCCCGTAATACAAGATCTTGTCACGGTATTGCTTTCCACGAGCCGGGTCAAGAGGGTCAGATTTAAAGACAGTAGCTAAGAATGTGTCAAACACTAGAGCCACGTTCCATGCAACGTTAAAATACTTGCCATACATGTCCGCGGCAAAAACGAGTGAATAAGTGTATCTTTCGATACGTAAGCTTATCGGTTAATGACGGGAGGATAAATAACTGACCCATAGTACCCAGCATCGTATCCACCAGTGATATGGCCAAAAGAACCTAGACATTGTTTTTTAAATTGCTCATGTTCAAAGACGTCGCTTATACAGACCCTGTCCCGCACATGGCTTGCTAGATTTCACAAGAGAGATAGATTCTCTAAGTTCGTCCCAGAGCTTGGTATAATCTGTGCTTTCTATTCCTCGCTTAGAATTGGAATCCCTGATTTCACATCGGTCTGCCCACCTTGGTCAGTGTGTACCTTGAGATCGAATTTCGCAAAGAAGAGTTGGCGAAGGTAGAATAAACCGACATTCACGTATCGGCTATAGAAGCGGAAGTTAGAACGATGCAGAAGGGTGGGAGGGTGAAACAACATGGCTGACCTCTTGACGATCTTCTCTATCAAGTCGGCTGAGAGTGGTTCTTGTTTTTCATAATGGCTTGACATCAATTGCAAGACCTTGGGCTCCCAACACCTGAAATATCGTTAGCAGCATAAATAACAAACAACAGCAACTGACCAATTTTCCAACATCTGCGAAGGCGCTTCGACGAAATCCCTCGCCACGCTAATCTCAAAACTTAGAGCAATACACCACGTCTCGTCTGGCCCACTACGAACCTGGTGCCGTGGAATCTCGAAAATTTAGTCTTGCTCAGTAGACCATGGAATACATGTCCCATCTCATGGAAGAACGTCACGACATCGTCGTGTCTCATCAATGCTGGTTTATCCGGAGTGGACTTGGCGAGGTTGGCAACCATGGCTGTCACTGGATAGCTTCGTTTGCCATCGGGACGCTCATAACCTGATAGCAGGGGCCAGACTGCAGCGTGGGAGTACTTGGACGCTGTGCCGGGTGAAAACGATAATCAGCGTCGACAAAGGGATGGACATACCACGAGGAAAGAGATCGAGATAACAGTATCCGACGAACCCCGATTCATCCGTAGCATCTTTCTCCCAGACAGCAAATTGTTGTACATCTGACAAAATCAATCGTTTATCAATTATTTGATGACCAACAAAAAAGCAAAGGCAAAGGCAAAGGCACCAACCTTGATGCCAAGTTGAGCCATTGATTTCGACAAAACGCACACCCAGCAAGTTCTGATACGTAGACAAGATGGCGGGTACGACGGTAGATACGGGGAAATACTCCTTGACAAGCATGTCGTCAAGTTTAAGGCTTTCTTCAATAAACTTGCGGTCGTAGTAGCGGTAGTCCCAGATATAGAATACACCGTCAAAGGGGAGTCCTTTGGCTTCATGTTCTCTTTTCTTCATTCCCAAAAGAATTTCGCGCTCCTTCAAACCAACGGGTCTGAGCTTCTCTTCGAGGTCGTTCAAAAACTAGCAAAGAAAGTAAAGACATCGTTGGAAACTTCAATGACAACAGGTGATTACTTACGTCGCTAACTCCCTTGGCAGACCCGACCATCTTGACTTCTGTTCTATAATCTGCCCAAGTCTTGTACTTGAGCAGTTTAGCAATCCTCCGACGGAGCTCCAGAGCCTTGTCAAGGAGGGGGACGTTGATAACGAGACGAGATTCATGGCCCTCGTAAGCACGCTTGCGAGTTTCGGGGTTTTCTGCGAATTTGAACTACCGGGACTAAACATGGGCCAATGCTGATGTATATGATGCGCACTCACGATGGGGAAGATGTCAGGGGTCTTGTAAGTAACATCGTAGACTTCCTTGTCTCCTTCAGTGCGCTTGGTATAGCCGGAGACAACGTCCTTCGGCACTCCCTCTAGTTCTTCACCAGTAAACGTGATGACAGCCTGTGCAGAAACATGAGCTAAAACTGAAACAATCCAAATTGACTCTAATCACATTTTCCTCGTTGAAGTTTTTCTTGGAAATCAAATCAATGTGATTCATTTCGCTTGAAGCACCAGGTGAGTACTCACGCTGAACTCGAGACAAACTTGAGACAGCTCTTTCTTCAGTGTAGTCAATTCCTCCCTTTCTTTTTCGGGTAATGCAAGACCAGAGCGAGTACCATCGAGTATCTAGTCTAGGGTTAGTGGTCACACGACCGTCAAGACATACAGCATACCATCTTGTCGACCAATCGCTTCTCTTCTGGTGATAATTTACCCCACTTCCCAGAAGCCTTGATGTTTTTCTCTGCATTCACTTTGGCTTGGTATACGTCCAGTCGCATAGCTGACTCGACGCCAAAGTCCCTGATCTGCTTCTCGGCTTCGTTTGAAGCATCGCGCATTTCCTTCGAGGAAGAGACATTCTGGTAGAATGTCAAGGGTCCTGTCTCACCGTCGAACTCATTCTCAGACTCGGCGAGGACAAGCTGGGGGGAAATGAGCAGATACTCATGGTAGATTTAGTCAGAGTGGACTTACAAAAACCTGGAAACCATGTTAAACGATAGTAGCAATAATAGTACAAAGTGTGCTTACAGATTCGAAATTACACTCGTCTGGCTTGAGTGCACCGATTTTGTCCTGCAGAGCACGGTCTTTGGCAATGAAATCAGCGGTTAGGCGTTTGATGTCTTGTGGGGAATGAACCCAAGCCGGAGGAGGTTGTGAGGGAGTCAAAGAGGATACCATCGTATCTGATGAGGAGATGGCAGAAAGGAACGATATTGATCTGAAATCGATAGGTGGAAGTGTGAAAAGTGTCCTTGTTCCTGTTCGGATGTTTCCACCCGCCTTCCAGCCTACTGCGACAGCGCCAGCCACCAACGCGCCTTTCCAGGTAATCGTGTTCCCGTGGCGGACGACAAAGCGCCATCCCCGCTGAATCGCGAGCGCCATGTATTTTCAAACCCGTTTGCTGAAATTTTCTAGCTACCCGATCTTATCTTATCTTGTAAAGAACTACACATGTACGGCCGCCTGCTTTGTCTGCTCCTCCAAAGCTCGAGGCGCATCATACTTTTCCATGATGACCTCCACCAACTGTACTTTATCCGCCTTAATGAATTCTGTATTTTCCAGGAGCGAGGATAACTCATGAGTAGTCTTGACAGTAATTGACCTCGAATGATGTCCATTAATATCGCCTAGGACTTGAAGCAGACTAGTCCACTTCCAATTGACAACGTCATTGTATTTTCTGCAGTACTATAAGTAATTGCATCACAAGAGATCTGAATATTTACATACCGCTCCTTGCCATGAATGCAACGTTCAATAGTATATCCATAGTTGTTCAAGAGGAAGATGATGGGTGTGAGATTTTCGCGCATAATAGTTGATAATTCTTGCACGGTAAGCTGCCTGCATATGAATGAGAGCTGAGAATGACTTCAAGTGCAAGATACATACATACTACCATCTCCTATAAACAAGATAGTTCGCCCAAGTTTGCGTTCTCGGGCAGCCAATGCAGCTCCAAGCGTGCTCCCTAAGAATCCATGTCTAGCAATTGTATCAGTATAAACAGATGCTCACCTACTGACCACCCTATACTTCCCCACAGAATTTGGTTCAACAACAGAGAACCGCTTGGGAGCGGAATGTCCAAAATACCAAAGTTAGCCGTACCTCGTCAGGCCATCAGTGAAAGTGACTATGTTTTATTTAATATGTTAATCACCAGTTTCAGTTACAATCACATCGTGTGGCCTGAAAAAGCTTTGGAGACGCGGCCACAACCACTCCTGCGTAATGATGTCGTTTTTCGTTTGTGGTACTTGGCATGTGAAGGGCACCACAGGGACCTCGGTTGCACTCGACCAGAGATTTTTCAGTCTCTCTGTAAGTTTCGGCATAAGTTGTTTCATCCCGATGTTTTCAAACAGTGCATATTGAATTCGGGTGTGGGATGAATGTAGCTAACTGCCCTCAGTTTATCATACGTTCCCAAAAATTAAACGACTGACTTCGATGGTACGTTTCGTGTCGATATGGTACGAAAATTGGCCGGTGTTAACATCGCTCTTAATCGCGCCTACTGACAGTATAAGGCTTGCTGATTCAACGTGATGCTTAATTTCTGGTTTAGTCAAAGATCCGATGTAAATCTGTTGAACGATCAGCATCGTTTCGCAAGAAGAAATAACATTCAACGTGCCCCTCCATATCGCTCGTAGTCTTCATCAACCGCTGTCTTTCCCATGGGCGCCGCATAGACGGGAAATTTAGTGACTTTGAGCAGGTCGCGCAACTCCTCGCGAACGTCATGTCGTACGGCACAGGCATCAACGAGCACCACAACATCGCCATTTGCACTCCGGACTTTATCGTAAATGAGATCTATGACGAAATCTTCAACATGAGGATCATTAGGAGGAAGGTGCTTGGAAAGTGGAGATTTAAGACGTTCGTTCGATATTTTCTCGTATATTAGGTCTGTTGGGAGCATCAGATAGACAGGTCGTGCCTGTAATAACGTTCAGCGGCGAGGAGGATAGCATTGGCGCAACGTACAAGGGTGATACAATCGATCAGAACGCGATCGATTTCTGACGCAGCGAGATTCTTGTCTATCAAAGATGCTTGAGAGCACGTAACCACCCTCGCGGCATCAAGATATGCATTGTATCTTAGGGCTAATCAACAGAGTTCGCAAACACCGGGGACTAAGGACAATCTTGCCTTCCGTCACCAAGAGTGTGATGCAATGTAGGTTTTGTCTTTTGTTGGAAAGTGCTTGGTACACCGACAAGGTGAACAACAGGGACCACTTCGGAGAATGCTATAATGGATATGTGCAGTTGGGTGGGGCAAATGCATTAGATACGTACCTCCTGCAATGCCGTTAATGGCGGATAGTTCTCCGACGCCGAACCTGATAAGGAATTAGTTGAATGGAAGTAGCGACGTTGAAAGACATACGTCGTGAGGACCACGCCAACTGATGATTCTTTAACGCGTGCGTATCCATCAGCCGCATAAGCTGCATTCAACTCATTGCTGTTGCAACAATGAGACATAGAAGAAGGTCTATAAAATGGACTTGCCAATTGCCAACCCATTTGATAGTGTGGTGATCTTCGACGAAATCCTACGCAACGTGAGCGCTTGGCACAAGAAAGGCATGGCGTTGTCTTACCAGGAAGCCAAGATTATAATCACCCGGAACGCCAAATATGGACTGAAATATAAGGTGTCAAGATAAGAAAAGAGGTAGAAACGTACCTTGACGCCGAGTTGTTCAAGACGGGTAAGCAGATAGTCGGCGATGGAGATGGATTGAGCCTTGGAAATGGTCAGTGGTCAGTACTATGTGTGAAGGGGGGAAGAAAGACGCACCATGGGAGAGAATGGGCATGTCTGACAAACGATGGGGAATATATATCTGAATGACGATTCTCAGACCGCATATAGTCAATCCCGGCGCATATAGTCCACCACGCCACTACGACCGATCACGGTGATCACCCCACACGTTGCACGTGATCCTACGCGACATGCCTCGCAAGGACGCCATCCCCAAGATCATCGGGACCTGGCTCCTGCTCGACCTCCTTGGCTCGGGCTATTCAGGTTCATCTGCCATCTCTTCATACACCCGCTGACTCGTGTCCAGGCTCCATCTTCCGTGCCCGCCACATCCACACTGGCGAGCTCGTCGCTCTAAAGGTTCAGGCCGTAGATCACGAATGTCCTACAAATCAGTATGAAAAGTTTCTCTATCCAATGTTGCAGGGCGGCAAGGGGGTCCCCTTGTTGTGCGCGTCGGGCGTACATGGAAAATGGAACTATCTCGCAATTGATTTGCTCGGCCCAAGCCTTGATAAGCTGTACAAATCCAGCGGGAAAGATACCATGGATCTCCGTAGTGTGTGCTGCATTGCCATGCAATTGGTTGGTCCTTCGCTTGCGGCGGCATCCCCGACATATCTGAACGATTAAAGTCCAGATAGAACGGTTAGAGTTCATACATAATCGCGGCATTTTACATCGGGATATCCAGCTTGGAAATTGTACGATTGGTTTGCCCCCGGACGAGAAGACGTTATATATGATTGATTTTGGGTTTGGCAAACGCTACCTCGATCCTCACACTCATCGTCATATACCAGACAGCAAAGCTAAACGTGACTTTATCGGAAATTACTGGTTTAGGTTAGTTTGTTCCTTTGCCATAAGACCAATCGCAATCCTGACATTAAAATCAGTTCTGTGGGTGTCCATTGTAGAGGGAAAGGTCGGCTATATTTCCAAGCAACAACATATAATTGTCTTATTTCAATTAGTCCCGTCGCGCAGAGACGATATGGAAGCCTTGGCACTCATGCTAATCCACCTCATGACGCCGCGGGGTCTGTCCTGGACTAGAAATGGCGTCCCGAAGACCGATGAAGCTCACGAACGACTCAAACGTGAAAAGAGGGATGCACATCCAGAGGATCTTTGCCGAGACCTTCCACTCCAGTTTGAGGAATTTCTTCGTTACTGCAGACGACTCAAGTTTTACGACAAGCCCGATTATCATCGCTGGATCGAGGAATTCAGAATGTTGGCAGTAGATTCGGGTTTCCCGGAAGAGGACGATTTTTTCTGGCCCCCGCCTTTGCCCATAGTACGTGTATTCGTGATCTCACGGGCTTGTTTATGACAAAAAAACAGCCCGACAAAACCAAACCAATGGCTAAATCTATGGAACCCGATGCCGTTCTAGCAGTCCTTGCAAACTTGAAGAATCTCAACCTTGATACCCGTCTTATACAGGGTGCAAAACGGCAGGTGGGCGCAGCGCCGGTCGACGGCGATGGAAGTACAGACGCGGAGTCTAGAAATGACCGGAGCGTCGTCGAAATCAGCGACGATTCTGACGAGGAGTTGGCACCCAATCAACCCGTGATACCAAAGCGAGTGAGGCTTGTAAAGCTGACGAAGAGAGCAGGCGCAGCAACAGGCAACAACGAGCTGTCGGAACTCGTACTCGAGTTTATTCAGGCTTTACAGGTCAACAGTTCGCGAACGCTGACGAAAGAAGCATTTGAATTTTTGGATGCTTTACACAAGCAGCTGTCTGATCCGTCTGTCTTTATTGTGCCCTTGAGGTGGGTATATACAGAGTGTAAATGACGTAGGCTAACGAGGGCACCAGAGCATCCCGATCGCGATCGAGTAACACTAGTGCAGAGTCGAGACTTGCGAATAATAAACTAGGGACTTTGGCGCGGCTCCGGAGAGACGTGACGACTGTGGCGAACAACGGAGGACTTGCCAGTATGGTTGCCGAATTCAGCAGGGTAACTGAGAAGAGTGGCGGGCGGACGATAACAAAAGTAAGGTTGTCGCACCGCCAACACTCAATGCACACTGAATATTTGACCGCGCAGGACGGTTTTGCGTTCCTGGAAGGACTGGGCAAGCGGTTGCGGCAATTGGAAATGTGATGGGTATCAGGGCCGTATGCGCCTATAAGGACGGGGAAAATTTAACGGCGGCGGCAAAGCCCGGATACATAAAACCCCTTAGTTAACTGTACTTTTGACTCCTCGTCTCCCTCATGGCCGCTAAATCTTCTGACGGTGTCACCGTCGTAGAACAGGGTGCTTATGTTGTCCCAGATGTATCCATCAAGGAGCTCTTGGCTGCTATCCCGTCTGTCCTTATATCGCACCACTTTCCTCCCCGCTGACACGTATTAGGCCTCACTGTTTCCAGCGCTCTGCACTGAGGTCCTCCGCGTACATGTATGCTTTCAACTTTACTACATGCTCTTCTCCATATTAACACCCTCATGCAGCGTCTGGGATTGCTTTATTATCACCCTGACATATAAGGCAGCAAAGTATCTTGATGCCTCCATCACGTACTCCTTCGCACGTTTCGCATTGTGGTCATTGTACGGCTTCTGGGCAGGCCTCTTTGCCACCGGACTCTGGGTCATTGGTCACGAATGTGGCCACCAGGCGTTCTCGGAATCAAAAATGGTCAACAATACAGTTGGATGGATCTTGCATTCGGCGTGAGCTAAATTTAGCACCGCCCCAGAACCCCATTAATAACATGAACAGACTTGGAGTGCCCTATCATTCGTGGAGGATTACCCATGCTAAACACCATGCCTCAACGGGACACATGACACAAGATCAAGTGTTTGTTCCGAGCACACGTTCCCAGCGCGGTCTTCCCTCGTTTAAGCCAGGAAAGGAAGATCTTTTAGGTTCTCGGGTCGCGGAAGATGTCAAAAGGGAGCTTTGGGAAGCCCTCGGCGATTCCCCCATCGGTGCTGCCCTTGAATCTGCCAAGTACTTGGTAAGTCCGTTAATGTGTTTTCGCATCATCTCTAATGGCTTCTAGCTCGGAGGTTGGCCAGCTTATGTCTTGGTCAATGCCTCTGGTCAATTCAGATACCCCAAAGGCACCAACCGTACGTTAGATCTCGCCTTTTTGACGCCATGCCCTCACATTGCTCTAGATTTTAATCCGGGATCGCCCATGTTCTTACCCCATCACCGTAATCAAGTCCTGATTTCAACCATTGGCATTCTCTTGTGGCTCACTGGTATCTCCATGTGGATATACCAAAGTGGCTTTTGGGAGGTCTTTAAAGTTTACCTTGTTCCTTATTTATGGTTAGAAACCTTGCTTCTCTCGATTTGACACTTTCTGACGCGTCGTTCAGGGTGAACCACTGGCTGGTCCTCATCACGTTCCTGCAACACACAGACCCTCTCCTACCTCATTACCGTGCCCCTGAGTTCACCTTTCCTCGTGGCGCTCTTGCTACGTTGGATCGCAACCTATTGGGCGACTGCGGCAAGCTCATGGGTTGGATTGGTGCACATGCTACCCATGGCATTTCTGAGACGCACATATTGCACCATATCTCTAGCAAGATACCCCATTATAATGCGTATGTATCAAGTCATGGTTCACTTACGGTTCAGTTATCATCTTGATCTAGATGGGAAGCAAGCGCAGCGTTGAAGAAAAAATTGTCCGTTCTGGGTATACCTATTGAAGGTGCTCCTGGTGGTTGGCGTGAGGTATACCGAGTTTACTGCGAGTGCAAGGTATGATGGATGGAATCGTACCAACACATCTTACCATTTTTGGCAGTTCGTCGAAGATGAAGGTGATGTTGTCTTCTTCAAGAATGCCCATGGTCTTGCCAAAATGCGACCTGTTTTCGCGGACAACGCTGTCAGTGATTCCGGTATTGAGCTGGACAAGTAGACGAGAGGAATGTATGATACCTTTCTTCTGATCTAGTTTAGAGGTGGTTTATGGCTTAGACACGCGACATAGAATTAAGGCTATGTTAATGACACGATGCATTCAGATACCATTGTCTCGCGTGCTCTCCTGGATACCCTGCTCCCATAATTCTGCGAAGTTGCCAATACTTTTACCACTGCTCATATCCAGCGCATCGAATGGAACCATGTTGTGTTGGTGCACTGGAGCATTCCTTGTTGCAAATGGATGGGAATTCGAGTCGATTACTCTGAGATCTGGTGTTTGTGTGTCTGCTTCCAAAAAAGATTGCAACTCGTTGTATGTGAAGAGTAGTGCATCTGTTCGTGGCGCATATGGGTTAAAGTCGAGAATATGTCCGCGAGTCAGATCCCGCGTCATCAGAAAGTCGAACACGTCTGGGAGAACATTCTATTAGCGCGTCACCAGAGGCCGGAACAGAACAACCCACAGTCTTCGTTGGTTTTCCACCTAGTTTTCACCTTGGACTCCCAGTACCCTGTCACGGCGGTGACTATTTTCTCTTTTGTTTCATGCTCATTGAGAAATTGGTAGTAATTGGAATCTCGCTGTGAGATTCCTGCGATACCAGTAAATGGGATTGCAGAAACGAGTTATGTGTGCGGTACTTACCCAGAAATCGATTTTTGCGAACAAAACAGCGAAACTCGCGGCTGCTATCAATGGCGTACCATTTGCGGAGTATAAGCTCCAACTCGTAAGGCGGCGGCGATGTCTCTGAAATGACGTTGGCCCCTTCGAAGACGCTATCGGCGTCCAGATCGTGAGCAATAAAGTCTGACGACTTGAGTAGCATGTAAACGTCTGCTGGGGTTACGCATTTCAACGGCGACGACGCTGGAAGGACCCAAGATGCGTCCTGTCCACGTCAAGAAGGTCAGAAAACGGACGAAGGAAGACTCGCTATGTCGGTGTCACCTTGGGCGAGGAAAAATTGAGTTTTGGAAAGACGGCTCCAAATTCTCTAATGCACTCGCGAATCTCGGAATCTAGTTCTGGGAAGGCAAAACTGGGGGCTTGGTTTGCATCTTCTGTCAGTTCTTCATCATCAGACAATTCACTTTGAAAAGGTCTATCGAGGGAATATCAGGGCACTCTCCGTGGTATCGTACTCGACAAGCACGAACACGTCCTCTGAGCCCTCAGGTACAAAAATGCTGTCGGAATCAAGATAATCGCGAAAACTTTGTGATAATGGGCGAATAATTTTTGATTTGATACTGAGATCTGAGAAGGCGGGGTACCATGATGAGAATTGGAAGGATAAAATGTACGATGGATCGATTGGTGGAAAAAGATCACAGGAAGACATGTCGTGAGTACCTAATATACCACATAACCGCATTGTCTAGTAGCACAGGTGCAGAGATCCATGAAAACGATATTAATGAGCGATTTTGTGATTACCAGCTTGATATTCATTGTACCACCACTGTAAATGTTGAGAATTAATTTGTTTTTTCAGGAATGTTCCACGCACCTCAACCATTTTTTGAATCCCGTCTTCCAAACCCGTCTGGGGCTCATATCCAAGCACTCGCCGTGCTTTTTCCATGTTATGCCAGCGCGAAGCACAAGTAAAGGTGACCCGGAATCTCGTGAAAGCAGGCTGCTTCCCTGTCAACCAGCCATACCACTCCGCTCCAGATGCTGCAGCCATCCCAATCATCTTCGGTAGAACGAAATTCCCTCTGTCTTTTCTATGACCAGGGAAGTAATTGTCAAGATGGCGCCAGACTAAGCGAGGAAAATCCCAGAAATAGCACGGTTCACCGTTGGTGATGAAGAAAGCTTGACCTGCAACCTGCAGCGGGGATATTGAAGGATCAAAGAGCTTACTTCGCCTCAAGGAGTAATCTGAAAAGGCATCGAAGCGGGTGCGAACGACTGGGCGATTAGACGGGCCCGGGTTCGGGTCGGCATATGCAGCCGCGATGCGATCAGCATTTGCAGGAGGAGTGACGTATGGACCTAATGGCCGCGCTTCACAAGTTGGGACACGATGGTGCCCCGTAGACAAATCAATGGTTGGAAGTGGGTAGTTGATCATGTCCTCCTCTTCTGAAGTTAACGGGGGAACTTCATCAAGGGATGTGTAATCCTTCTTTGATTCAGATAACGGTAGTGCAGGAGGTGGAATTTCCAGTTTGTCGGCTGCTAGGAGATGAGCATGAGCGACGTTGCCAACGTACGTCCAGTCGAAAAGATTCGTGTTGCTGCCTATTTGAAAATGCGTCTGGCCATACTCGTAGACTTGGTACAAAGCTATCATGACCTGACGATCGCCAGGACTGACACATCTTAGACGCCCGCAACTATGGAAATAGTAAGCACTCACCCGAAAATGCTGGCCGGTCGCAAGGCAACTGTGAGTAGGCCATCTTTCCCGTTAGCAGCTAAGACAGCTACCTCGGCTTTGGCCTTCGAATCATTGTAGGCGTCCATTGGCACTTCCGGGTACGGCAGCCTCTCATCACCATTGATTATGTCTGAACCATTGAAAACAACGCCGGCAGAGCTGGTAAAAACTAGCTTTCGGACACCCGTTTCTACTGCTGCTGCAATGACAGCTTTTGTTCCGTCCACGTTAACATGGTAGTAGAGATCTTGGTCCTTGAGACCAGCTGGCGGGGAGGCAGTGTGAATGATACATGTTGTACCGCTCTACGGAGGAGATAAAAAATGTATCCATTGCATAAAAATGATAGATGCACGCACCTTCCTTAGCGCAGCAGCGACCTGATGTTGGTCTGTTATGTCTGCAGAATAAAATGGCAGATCATGGTACCTCTGAACGATGTCGAGGACAGACACGGTGTCGCCGCGGTCGAGCAGCTGTTGAACTATATGGCGGCCGAGAAAGCCACTGCCACCAATGACAAGGTAAATGTCTTTGGACGGCGACATGAAGAAAAGACGAGGAAAGGATCGAACGACATAAAATTCAGTGACGCGTCCACGTGACCGACCGCCGTTCGCGTTTGTCGAGCGCTCGGTCGGCATGGATCCGCCACGAAGGCACTATTCAGCAGAAGAAAAGCTCCATTTGCTTGCAAATCTCGACCTCGAGGGTCAGCTTCTGCTCTTGTCGCCTCTCGTGTCCCTGTTTACTCCGTTTATCCAGTTGCTCATCGCACAAGGCAGTTGGAAGCATGGCTCGCTGATCGGCTCGAAAACTTCAACTTACATCAGCAAGGGCAGATATCTCGCATACCAAATCAAGTACGAGCAATGACAATGCGCCAGTTTGGCGAAAAATACAACGGAAACATCCAGGATGCCTTGCGCGGTATACAACGAGAAAGAATGGCGGCAGCTGGGCTGGACGCCAACTTTGCGGAGATAGATAAGAGTGAACGGAAGCGGAAATGGGTAGCAAGCCAGGAAGTCGAGTCGGGCCCACCTGCATCTGGCTCTCGCGAAAATCCAACAGAGTCTCGTTCCGCAAAGAACGGTGAGGGTTTCGTTGCCTTGTCTGTACCTTTCTCAACTATAGTAGCCCGCATGATGCCTGCCACGTCGCCAAAGAAACCGCCGTCATCCATCAGCTACGGAAATATCCAGAGATCTCGTCTACTTACTTCTAACAAGACTCCAGCAACTGTGAGTATTTACTTCGTCCCGCTTGTGCGTTCCTTAAACATTGCATAGCCTCGAAAAATCAGCCGTATACCTGCCTCACCCAGCCCCCAAAAATCGCGGCCTCCATTCGTTACTGGCATGTCTAGCCGTTCTTCTCGGCCAACTTCCCCGACAAAACACCCAGCATCTCGACAGCCGACAAGTAGGGTACCATCGTCATCGATATTTAATCCAGCGTTGCCACCGAAGACCCCATCGTATCCAGCCAATGCTCCTAAAGGCGTCCCGAAATCTGCGACTCTGCGTTTACCACGGAAGGACGAAAGTATGTTGAGTGTGAACGGTTCACCGTTAGCCAATCCCTATCGATTTGGTCTGGGGTGGTTCAAGGGCGTCGAGATGGGTCAAGACATTGATGCCGACGAGTCCGCCGGTGCAGGTCAGACACGAAAACTCAAAAGGACAAAGAGCAATATCATCATTAGGCGAGATCCCTGTGATTATTCTGGTACAGATTCACAACCCTGCCATTATGCCACCCCGGAAGAAACCTCTGTAAATCACTCACGAGAACAATCTCAATCATCGCATCCGTACTCTAGCAAGCCGCCTTCATACTCTTCACAATTTCCTCATCCTCAGACGTTCCTGGAGATGCAAGCCACACCTAAGCCAATACAAGATCACACTAGATCATTTTCTGCATTGGTTGCAATCCCAACAAAGGATGGTCATTTACTCGAATTTGACCCACTTCAAACGTCACCGGGCGCACTAGAGGCGTTGGAAGGTATCTCAGACAGCGCCAAGAAGCATGCCCGGTTAGGAAATGGGGCGTCTCGTTCAAACCGCGGTGGAAAAGTGGAAGATGAGTTAGCACCCTTTGCTTTGACTTTTTGATCTCACTACTTTGTTGCTCATTTGTTCGGACTTTAATTTATGTCACCATCGTACCGTCAATTGGTTCGCGCACTCTATAGTTTACTGTATAGATAATCCAATGTACGGTTTAGCGACTGCGTTCGACAACATCGCCATTGAAAATTCTCAAGTATGCTACACGGCTCAAATGACCTTGCCGATCTCGTATCTTGACCAGTGGTTTTATCTTCGTTGTCCTGTCTCTTGTGTGGCTATTCGGGTAGAGTCTGCGGAAAAGATTAGGGCGACGTCATTTACTTTACATTGTGGTATACCTGATGGTCTGCTTTTCCAGGTCGAGTAGTCGCGCCAGAGACACGGCTCCTATGGCGTATCCCTTACTTCTTGAGAGCGAATACTGTCCAGTAGTAACATAGCCAATTATGCTGGCATGCGAAGGCCTGACTTCCGCAAGCTGAGATAAATCAATTTATTGCCGCCTCTGCAACAGCAGCATTACACAAACCTGGAGTTCCTCTGCAGTCTCGTCTTCAGGATCTACCACTTTCGGTAGAGTTCGCTGTTTTTGCATGGACCTCGTCCATCTTCTAACCTCGTCATCATCCATGATATGAATAATGTCCATATCCCCCGGGGTCCCCCGTTTCCACATGTTGACAGCTACTAACACGAGAGCACCTTTCAATAAGTCCGAGCTCTTAATATCAACTGGTAGCGGATCCAAGTAGAATCCTGTACGCGATTTGTTGATTTCTGCCAAAAGACCTGCAGCAGGGTTGAACATGTCTGAGATTCCTGAAATTAACTGTTGAGTCTTAGGCCCTTGAAGCAGCCAAGGGCGTGTAGCATTATTATCAACATCCATGTCATCTGCGCGCTGAGTCGATACAAATCCTTCATCGCTCCCCGTTGTCAGTTCAGGAAGTCCCAGAACGACTTCCCAATCAGCCCTCCAGGGACTTCTTATTCCCAATTTTGTATAGTTTACCCTTTTAGCGGGAGGTTTTCTGTTCCATCGTTCTCTATCCTGTTTTGCCCTATCCTCGGCGTACAGTGTATATCCTTGTGCGAAGGGATAGTCCCGTGGATGATATGTTGTTCCCGCTTCAAAAGCTTGCGTTTGCCTTTCACGCTGACCGCCAACACGGGTTCCAGTGAATATCAGGGAACTAAAGAATGCCATGGACCACCCGGCAGGAATAATAAGCTTCCAGCCGTGTATTGATTGACTATCAGCTCGAGAACTCTCGAGAGTGTGTTGAATCAGCATAATTGGGACACGATCATCTTGCCGCAACGGTTGCAAGGGAGTACCAGGTACCAGGTTCTTTCAAAAATACATATGACCTGATAGATTCTGATTTGGAACATACCTTCGAACGTCGTAAGTCTAACTGCATTTTTTTATAACGAGGCTTCTTGAGTTTGAGTCGAGAATCTTCATCCCATATCTCACTTTGGGCTAGTTGGGCTGACGGAATGGTAATTGCGTTACGATCGACGTCTGGCTTCAACTTCGCGTTCTTTGGGGGGAAACTGTGGATACATGTGAGTGAACGATGCATCAATATGAATGAAAACAACTTGCTTGAGGCGCGGGTCAACGACTTTGAAACCTACTATCATGTTACGAGGGAATGACCCAGAACATGCCACACTGCTCAAAGACGACCAAAACTAACGGCATTATGTTCGCACGCTGTTATGTCATTGTAATTGAAGGAAGCTTGCCTGTGCAAACGGTTCTCTGTCATCTTCAGAGATGGGCTTCAGTGCTCCTTTAAGCACTTGGCTTGACTTTGGACCCATGATCTCGAAAATATTAAGGTGTCCTCGAAGGTCAGCTATCTCTATCTCATATTCCGGGCTGGCCGTTGTCTTCTGCCGCTTAGCAAAATCTAAAGCTAGCGATGCGGTATGCTGGAGCGCAGCGAACGCATCATCGTAAACAACAGGGTGAAACATTAGCCAGGTAGTCCTAACAACTTCTTTGTCTTCTTGCTGTGGCTCATTTCCTTGACTTTCTGCTTCGTTCTTTAGAGCTTTGGGCTGCCATAAGATAGTGATGGGAGCAATAAGGTCGAATGGGTAAGAGGACGGTTTGTATAAGTAAGTTTCAACTGTACGTGAACCAACTGTATTCCTGCCAAGAGTCATCAGTGTTGAACTTTATCAAGCAGGTGCTACGTGCCTCTTCGCCGCAGGGTGACTCCTTTGAGGATCACAGCACATCATAAGCATATTCTCGATTATTTTCTGTGGACCCTTGACTTCAATAACCGAAGTGTACGAAGCGTCATGGATGATTGAACCTTGCATCGATGCCCTGTGGGACGAACGAAACGATTTTTCTGTGGGCTGGACCGCCTAAGACACGATTAGACCTTGCATTACTAGTTAGTAGAACGGCGAACTAAGCGATAGCCCCACATGTTCTCCATTTTCATTCGCTTAGCATGCCATATATGACTCTCTAGCCATAGTTTGTCTCCTGACCAAAGAAATAACAGACCATCCTGAAGGCTGAATCATGAAGACTCTCACGCTGTCGTCTGGCAAATTCTTCTGTCCGAGTAATTCGTTTGGTTCTACCACGTTTAGGCAATTTCGACTTGGAGGACTTTTTAGGAGGGTGAGGGTCCATCTGTTCCAGTTAGACAACAAAATCTCATAAAGACGGACATTTACCTCCGCCCTCGCCCTGCTACGAAGTCTTCTGGGAACGCGTCGGACATCGTGACTAGCTGCCCTTCTGCGAAGATGCCGTGGCAACGTTTGCCACACGCGATGGGTAGAGCTCTTACTGTAAAACCAAGTTGTCTTTGTCTATATGAAAGGTCGTGTCACAAACCTTGCATTTTTCATTGCCTCTTCCATAGCGTTGATTTCAAATGCCCTCGCCTGAGATTAAGATCGGTTATTGAGACAGAGAGATAACGACATTTCGAACTTCGGTAAATTTCTCTACATCTATGGCGCTTGGAAGATTCCCTAAAAGCGGTTCAAAAACGAACTTAGGCTCGCATGAGTGTGAGCATACCACTGCTCGTCTTTGAAGTAGACGGTGTGCTCGATGAGCTAGCAGCGGAGGGAAGACTCTGGACAGCTATGGTACGCGCAAATGCGACTTTCTGCCTCTTCTTCTCGCGGGCACTTTGAGTGTTGGGGGATTCGTTCTTGCGTTTTTGTGACATGAAAGAACGCGACGTAAAAGCATCCACACGCGACTCCGGAATTACATAACCGACCGTATACCTCCATGTTACGCGTCCAGTTCGCCCGACAATCACGTCTTCTCTCCACGTCAACGGTCCTTAGGAATAGTACAGGCGCTGGAACTATTCAAGTACCGAGGAAACCTATTGGTGGCGTACGTGGCGGGTACGTGCTTTAGACTGACCCTTTTTGAGAGTGTCAACGTCTCTCTCTTCAGCATAGTTGGATTTTTATTTGGATTCTCCATCGCGTCCTCTCTTGCTGCGTATCACCTGCTAGAAGAATATAGACAAGCCTCTGCTGCGCTGCAGACAAGCGTGGATGAACTCAAGCTTAGCACTGAAAGAGTGAGCTTCCTGATGCCATACTATACAAACAATGAAATAGATGATGGGGTACAGGTGTCGGAGCACGTCGGGAGAATTCAAGCCGTCGAGAAAGACCTAAAAGCTTTGCGCGATGCTTCCGCACCAAGGGAGGACTTGTCCAGGCTAAGAACAGAGGTCAAGAAATTATATGATGGTCTTCATGTTGGTACGTTCTTGTAAGTATATGACGGCTCACTCAGTTTGACTTGCCGTCTAGAAATTTTAGATTTGCGAGCGCATATCTGGGGAATGCGTTAGTCGCATTGCACTGTAGACTACAAGGCGCTTCTAACTCTTTTTCAGAACAAGACCTGAACAAGGTATTGAAAGAGGAGTCAACAACTGTCGATTATAATGTGAGTACATGCCCATCGATCACACGCTCTTAGTAACGCTACATCTATAAATTAGTATATAAAAGAAAACAAAAACTGACCAGTGTTGGCTCAGTCTTATAGCAGAGAATTTGAACATAGAGTACTCGATTCAAATCCTAGGGAAGACTGGATCTATACCATTGTCATAAACTGCCAAGACGCTATTTTTCTCACGTCACTCTTGTCCAGTACCTCGCCGAACCTTTCGTTCATGATTTGCTCGCTTGACTTTTTCCTTGATTCCGGTGCTGCTTGTCAAGTTGTGTGTATATCGTATATATCGCTGTGTGCACTCCGTCCTCCTTTGCAGACGGTTAAAACACCAGGTTTCTGGAACACATGACGACTCACTGATCGAATTCTAGTCCCCACTTGCGCTGCCTTGTCTTTCATAGCTCTGAAATTGCGATTCAATCATAGTCTATTTTGAAGACGGCCACCACGAACTGGTCTGTAGTGGCTCTGACAAGGGCGTCCGATATGTCATTAACGCGAAAACTGTTTACTCTCAAACCAGCCTGTAATTATCAATCAGCGCATCAATTGATTGTACTGTCTGGAGCGCACTCCTAATCTTTCGATTCTGGATGCCCAAAAGAACTGGTCGCCGAACCATGGTTTAATCAACGTTGGTATACCCGCGCGCAGGCTTGCACCAGTCGTCCCAGCTCCACCGTGATGCATGGCAGCATCGATTCGAGGGAATAGCCAATCATGAGGAACCTTATCGAGTAAATAACATTCTGGAGGTATCTCTACCTCTTGAATATCTTTCACGGTCGCCATTCTTTTCGACCATCCTCGGGAAATTATCGCTCGTACGCCACCTAAGCACCGTGTTCAGTGGAAGACATGTAGGTTGACGAAACAACACACTTTGAGTTATCGCTTTGACAATACGAGACGTGACAAGATTCGGTCTTGGCACTGTGATACTGCCGAAACCAATATACACGATGGGCTTGTTGTCGCGTCGAGCTTGTTCCATCCATTCTAAAAAAGCCGAAGGTGGATTCCAGTTAACCTCTGAGTTATCCAAGAACCAACTGGAACTTTTGTAAGAGATTACTTTCACAAGCGCGGAACATACTATCCGGAGATGACAATGTTGTCCCCCCAATCCAGCGGTTTTGGCACGACAGCCTTATCACTATTCAAAAATAAACAAGGAAAGAAAGATCTAATACTGACTTGTGAAAAATCGTATATTTGCATCAACTTCGATTGCGCTCTGTGCCCCATCTCTGTAACATCTAAATTCAACACTTGCTTTCGCCATTTGTTCACTTGCTGCGATGTTGAACGCCACAATAGATTACTGGAACATGCATTAAGTGCGAAATCGGGTCACCTTATATACCACGAACTCAAAAAGAATGTATCTGGGGAGATCATCAGCATTTTGAGCTGAATTATGCAAAATTCTGGGCGAACGAGGTACTGTTGAATGCCGCGGTGCTTCCAAATGGGCTCAGAAAGGGGTGCGGAAACTCCCCCGTCCTACGCACCAGTTCAATTGAATATCCAATATTTAATCAATACAAGCACTAACTTTGCCCAAGGCATTGTGAACGTCCGAATATATGGAATCCCTGGTGGGCATATTTCAATAGCTGTCAGGGAAAGTGGTCTGCACCTCAACTAAGAGCCTCTGCTATATGTACTCCCGCCATTGCTGACGGACTCTCGAGCAGAACATCCGCGTCTTGACATGCATCCCATGCATCCATTAAAACTGGACAACACAGTAGAAACGTTGCTTTGAGAGAATTAACGCGTCACATACGCTCATCCAGCCATGATCGGAACTATGATAGGTTAGTCGCATATATCCTAATGGCGCGAATCCAAGTGCGTACATCTTGTACAGTTTTCCTGAAAAACTCGGGGGAAAACATCTTCGTGTAATTCAGACACCGAACTCGGAATTGGAGAAGGAAAGTACACACTTTGTTTTCAACGCTCAACTTCATCAGCTCGCCGGGATCTCCACCTGCGGTACGATGGGAAAGTCCAAATTTCTCCACCCAATCCTTGTATTCTTCATGAGTTACTATCGTTACTCGGTGATTGTGCTGTCTGAGACCTAACCCCAAGGCGATATACGGTTGCACATCCCCTCTTGATCCAATCGTTAAACAGACAAAGTGCAGAGGTGCTCGCATGCCTAGTACATCGGGCGGAAGATTAACAGTTTTTGGCAGTCGCACGATGACATCAATCGGAAGACTGATTCTGACAGCAGTAGCAAGTGATCTTGATAGAGGTGCAATTAAACTAGTCATGTTGTGTCCGCGCGGCAGTGGCTCAGAGTGGACCTGGCGCAACGTCTCCTCTGCTATTTGTCGACGAAACTGGGTAAGACGATCGTTGACGCGGCGCACCACTTCATCACGAAGCTCGGCACACTGAAAGGCTAACTTGAGACCTTCCATTCCGCCACTTAACCTAATGGTAACGCCGTTTAAGCGGCGGATAGCCGTCCGGAATGGTCGAACCGTTTCTATTGATTGCAGAGAAATGTAATGGCGAGGGTCACAATGCGTCAAGTCTTTGCTCCAGAAGCCTATGTGGGTTGGCGCTATAACTAGATAGCCAGAGGACCGGGCAGCCTGTGCGGAGCAGACTATAATCAGATGAGAACATGCGGAATATCAAAGCAAGGATTACAACGGACACCATAATAAACTTTGACTCTGGTTTGCCTGGGCATCCATTTGTGGACGTGTCGCCAGATCAGAACAATTGGCAGTTTGCTTTACTTCCTGTTCCGCCCATGAAATAGGTCCAAGATCCATGAATATGGGTGATTTTGTCATATCTACATTGAGTCGGTGTTTTGCAGCTGCAATTGAACGTTCGAGTTGAATAAATAGCGCCTCTGCTCTGAGAACGCAGATGCCGAGCTGGAGAACCTGTGCACCTAATGGATGCGTCTTGTCTGAGGTGATGTCGGAGCTAACGAGGGAAATATTGAGAGAGAGGCGAGTCAGCACATCAATTAAGGGATCGGAATTGATTAAATCAATCCTATCCAACGGGCAGCTGATTCTAATGCTGTTGGGCTGTGCATTGGAACTATCAACGTTAGTTCGACGTTGGTGACGGAAGAGGAACAGTGCCCCTGTGTAACACACTTTTCCAGCACAGATATTAGGGGAGAAATTCAAGTTTTTACCTGACAACTCTCGTCGCCAACCTAAGGAAGACGTCGAGGTCTCAAAATCAAAAGTGATGGACGACATTGAACCTAGCACCAGCGTTATGTGAGTAGGGTGATCGGCATCTACGGGATTAATCTGATCAATAAGGCCCACTAATTAAAACGTGAACAAGTCTTCCATACTACGATGGGTTAGACTCACACAGTATGGAGTGTATAGGTTGTGCTTTGCCGTCGTCACTGCTTGAACGATACACGCACAGCATATCGTTGGTGAGCTCCAACCAGACGCGTCTAGAAGAATGCCAACTCTTCCGACGTAGTATGGCGACCCCCGCTTTAAGCGGCTGATGTGGTGTTGCCAGATATGATTGACAACTACAAAGGGACGCATGGAAGGCGAGACGATGCGTAGTCAAATGTAGTACGCCCTATATGCCTGCTTGAGGAAGTATATGATAATTAGTCGGGTTCGGCATTTACCAGTACCAGCACGCCGCTGACGAGGCATGCATCGACCTCAAATAAGAACCTCTCTTCTTCGTCCCCTTCCAAAGGGCCGAACTCCTCAATTATCAGATCGACAAGCTTGCGGGGCTCTATTTCCGATAGTACTCCCTCTTGCGGTACGATAGCTAACTTGGGCAATGTTTCTGGTGCCTGGACCGTTTGTAAAGTGGACGGGTAAGATGAGACTGATTCTGCGTCAGTTAAATCGAGGTCAACAGATTTCGCATAGCAGGTGTCCCCAAAAGGCGAGTCAGTTTGGGCAAGAAGCTGTCCATAGGCGGCAGCATCTCTGTATAAGCGGGATAGAGACGGCGGTCGTGAAATGCCCTTGTTCGACTCATCATAAAGTTCATCACTGAGGATGCTGATCTGTGGGCTTAGGTTAGACATGGATGAGTGGACGGTTGCACTGCTGTGGCTGAGACGCGCTACGTCATATCGTGTGTTTGCGCTTGTTGCAGAAATAAAGCGCTCTATATATAGAAACCAATCTCTATTAGGGCTCGGGTCTATTAAAAAACTATGCAGAGGCTTGCTTCTTCACCAGCTCCCTACGGCCTCGGACACCAGCACGCAGGCGCTCCAGTGTAGGAACAGTCTGTTCCCAAGAAATGCAAGCATCAGTCACTGATTGTCCGTATTTAAGACCAGCGGGCCCCGAGGCAGGGATATTTTGACGACCCTCAACAAGATTGCTCTCAATCATGACCCCCATGATGAAGCAGCTCGTCTCGGATGACTCCAACTGGCAAGCCTGTTTCGCTAATAAGATGTGGCGAATATCCAAAAGAATGAGGTCTCACAATGTTGTCCGCAACCTCAGGTTGTTTCGAATGTTGCTTGCTGCTGTTGCCGTGACTGCAGTCGATCTAGAACCATGTAAACATACTTAGCCGAAACTCGGTTCAGCGAACATACCATAATTTTTTGCGGGAGATTTGCTTTAGCTAGCTGGGTACCAGCGTCACTAACGTATTCAGCTGCATAGTTTGGCCCCTTGCTTCCGCCACGTAGGATAACATGAACATCCGGATTACCCTGCATGCTATGAGCGATGCCGATAGAACAAACGAATAAAATTACCGTTGTCTCGATGATACTACTCAGACCTTCCTTGCCGACGCTAAGGAAGACATGTCCACTTCGGGCAGCACGACATGCGTCAACAGCTATGCCGATACTTCCATCAGTTGAGTTCTTGAAACCAGTCGGCATTGAAAGGGCAGACACAAGTTCTCTGTGAACTTGTGATTCTGTCGTCCTTGCACCGATCGCTCCCCAGGTCACTAGATCGGCCGTGTACTGGGGCGTAATGGTATCCAGAAACTCGCAACCTGCTGGCAATCCTAGTTTGGCCACTTCAAGGAGGAACGAACGAGCAATCCGCAATCCCTTGTTAATTTGGAAACTTCCATTTAAATCAGGGTCATTAATGAGGCCTTTCCAACCGACGGTTGTCCTTGGCTTTTCAAAGTAAACGCGCATGACAATCAGGAGATCATCCTTGGCTTCTTCAGCGTACTCTTTGAGCAACCTTGCATATTCCAAGGCTGCATCAACGTTATGCACAGAACATGGTCTAATTCCGAATGAGTGCTCTAGAAGAGACTCAATAATCAAGAGGTTTACCCTACCACGACCATGAGCCGGTCATCGTCACCTCTTAGGACATTTTCAACGGCCAGACGTCCCTGCAGAACGGTTTGTGCCGCCTGGAGTGTACTGAACAAACGGTCATCGCAAGGGAACCAAAGGAGCTCCTAGTCCACGTACAGAGGCAAATCCTCTTGGAGGATTTGTGGTGGAATAAGAGGGCGAGTTGACTTGACGCGGCGGTTCTCCAGTTTTGAAAGAGCGTCTCTGTAGGAAAGAGCCATGGTTCTACACTGGAACGACGGCTACCGTATTTATATGAAGCGTCGTTGATGATCACGATTACTCACATATCTGATTTTTGAAAATCTTGAGATGCGAAACGTAAACGAGTAAAATTTTACAGGACTCTCCCGTTCGGGTTGGGTGAAGCAGTTAGTTACTTGGAGCTAAGAATTCTTGACTCGATCATACGCGTGATCGGACTGCACGTGATGCCCATATTGAGTAAAGGTCGATATTCCCACGGCTCCACCGCTCAAGTTCATCTGGGTCTGTTCAGACCCGTGTAATCATGGACTTCTCGCATTTCAATTCTGCCGAACAGGCGCACATGACGAAAGTAATCGAGAAGCGACAGGTATGATTACTCTTGTATCGGACTCCGTCCTTGTCGCTGAAAAGAAAATAGATGCAAGACTTTTTGAAATTGTATGCCAATTTGGTCGAAAAATGCTTCAACACCTGTTGCAATGATTTCACAAGCAAGGCACTATCATCAAAGGAGGTCCGTTTGCTTCTTGTCAATTTGTCTAACTCGAACTCAAATTGTGACAGGACCAATGCATTGCAAATTGTACTGAAAAATTTCTCAAGCATTCCGAACGGGTTGGAGCACGATTCGCAGAGATCAACGCAGGTCCGTTAAGATCGTATCATGAGTCTTACTCGGTCAATAACAAAGCTTACGTTGGCGTAATACAGAAGTGATGAATGCCGCCCAAAGCAAGTCCTGAACCCTAGACACACACCTTGGTTTGCAATTAAGATATTAGGTTCAGTTAGTAGTATATTAAATGACAATGTCACAAGCCGTGCGTACCGTGAGATCTAATTGTTTCTCTCCCGACACCTTCTATCGACCAAGGACAGTATCAGTCAGAATGTTGACAACAGGAACAAAAGCGCTGCCATTTGCGCTACCTAACCATACGGGGGATGTAGTTCATGTCGTACCTGGAGAAAACGGTCAACCGATTGCGTTGTTATTCTACCCAGAATCTGGTGCGCGTTTCGGTATCTTTCCTTCCTATTATACCGATACTAAGTTTATCCCAGGTTCATTCGGATGCACTAAACAGGTATGCCAATTTCGCGACGCAATCGCAGGTGATTGGGCCCTTTTGCCTGGGACCAAGGTGACTGAAGTGAGCTTACCGCTTCGGTCCAGCCAAAGAAGAATTCAAACCAGATAAGATGACTGTTATTGGCATTAGCCCAGACCCAGTCCAGAAACAGGGCGAGTTCGTAACAAAGCAGAACTTGAACGTGAGCGCCTTTAATGGCGGAGATGTTTTCGAGAGAAAATCATCTTGATTCAGTTTCCAATACTCAGCGATGAGAAGCGAGAGATTGCCAACGCGTACGGCGTCGGCACAGGAATCCTGGGATTGGTCAGATATTCCCGGACAACGTTTATCATTGATAAGAAAGGCATTATACGGTGCGATCCCTATGGAGATTACCCTGGACATGACAAGTTGTTTGACGATTAATTGGTTATGACAGGGATGTTCTCGACGCAACGATTAACTATGGTGCGCATATTGATTTTGTGGCTAAATGGGCCAAAATCTTGGAGAAGGAGGTGGACCCGGCGCCAGCACCGGATTCCTGACGCTATGCGTGCTGCCTAGCTAAGACGGTTGGCTTTTGTAAAATAAATGCAATGTATCTATGTTTCATGTTGACAGTTCATGTACTGAGGGAACTCAAAAAGTAAATATTTCACACGATATTCTGTTCTGTCACATGTGTCACAGTAATAACGGGCATAATCAATCAATTGCAAGGTCATCTGGGGATGAAGGACATATGCCTCAGAATGCCATTGTGCAAGTTCGTGTGGGGGCAAAGTAGGTATTGCAATGCTGCACAAGTCTCAATGAATGCTTATGTAATGTCACAGCGGCTATTGCGGTTTCTCACACACAATAATTAACTTCACGATACACAACGTTTCAATAACCTTATCTTCCGTTTGACCACCAAGTAAACACCAACAGGTGCGTAACTGTCCTGACGCCACGAATCCTTCAAGCTCAGATTCTTTAGCCGGCTACGAACAAATGCCGTTCGTGACGCCTTTGACCAAGTTACTTGGTATTCGTGTGTTCGGACCGTCAACACTTAGCCAGATTCAAACGCTGATTGTGTTTATTTCAGGCCTATCGTGCAAGGCGGGATGCAATGGTATGTTATGTGGTTCATACTTGGGCCACGCGGGTCTAACGACGGTAAAGGGTTGGTGTACCGCGACTTGTAGCAGCAGTGTCAGAGGCCGGGGGCCTTGGTAAGGATCGGCAGGCATATCCCTAGGCTTTCAGAGCACCAACTTCTCGCCCAGGTATCCTCACGGCGCTAACACAACCATCTCCTGATGCACTCCGGTCTGCCATACGTGAAACACGGAAGTTGACGTCTAAACCGTTTGGAGTTAATATAACTCTTTTACCAACAATCAATCCTCCGGACTACCAAGGGTATGCACGGGTGGCGGTGGAAGAAGGAGTGAAAATATTTGAAACGGCAGGAAACAATCGCAAGTAGAAGAGTGGTCGGGTTCAAAGTACTCACGCCTTTTTTTAGCTGGCCCTCTCATCCAATATTTTAAGAGTAATGGTTGTATTGTCATCCACAAGTGCACAACTATCAGACATGCGAAGGTGCGATCTTAAGCATCACGTCGAGCATATTTTGAGAATGTACTTAGAGCGCGGAGCGCATGGGTGTTGATGTCCTGAGCATTGATAGTTTTGAGTGTACGTTTCTTCATCAGAATATCAGAATGTTGAAGTTTCGATGGTACTGATTGCTTTAGGTGCTGGTCATCCAGGAGAAGACGATATTGGTGGTCTTGTTCTGGTAATACCACAACCAGATGTTAGACTGTTCAATTAATCCTGCTGCAGCTGGCGCGCGCGGCACAAGAATTGAAGGTTCCATATATCGCATCTGGTGGCATTGCAGATGCTAGAGGAGTTGTGGCTGCGCTTGCCCTAGGAGCAGCAGTAAGTGAAAATTAGTATTATCCTGAGCTAAAATCTGACGTTACAGGGCGCTAACATGGGTAAGGGATTCTTTGAATGCACATAGTTGGGCCTGACATTTGAAAGGGACGCGGTTTATGTGTACGGTTGAAAGGCAAGAGGATTACTCTAACTAATTGGCATGCACAGTCATTGATGTATGGCGTCAGTACAATTCATGAAAACATCAAGAGAAAGATAGTTGAATCGACGGAGCGCGACACAGTACACATTTTCCGCACGCTCCATAATACGGCGCGTGTCTACAGGAACAAGGTAGCGATGGAGGTGGTGGAAATTGAACGCCAACCCGGTGGAGCAAAGTTCTCTGACATACAGCATCTGGTATCCGGAGCACGGGGACGGAAGGTGTATGAGACGGGGGATGCTGATTATGGAATATGGAGTGCTGGGATTACGCTTGGACTTATAGAGGACATTCCGACGTGCAAGGAGCTGATTGATAGAATAGAGCGGGAGGTGGAGGAGATTGTTGGTGGATTGGTGAAGGCCAAGTTGTAGTCATGTGACCGCGTTCGGGTTGGCCTCGTGTTGCTGCACTTGCTTTCCTCCATCATGCTCGCCTCGTCCGGAAGCCCAAAGTCCGCGATTCCTCAGCTACCACAGACCGCTTGCTCGCCTCCGACAACTCCAACCCCTCCTTCAGACGATTCTTCCGTAATCGACGACCTTTCTTTCGATTACATCTTCGATGATAATGGAGGCTATATCCGTCTCTCCAAGGGCTCTTCAAAATCCCAGAATTCACCCCCGACTCCAAACGAAACTTCTTTGCACCCAGATCTCCCCCCTTCTCCTTCCAGACCATCCCTGTCGCGTTCAGAAAGCGCGTACTTACCTCCGTCCGGGACAGACAAACCAAATGCCCGGAGTTTTCAGCGTGTAGCCTCGGGACCAGCCTTATCGCTAACTCCAAATCATGCTCCAGCCACTGTATCAAAAACACGAGCGTTGTCGCGCCGAGCAACGTCCGAAGACATTAATCGTGAACAAGACCTGCGCAAAATAGACTTGCCCAGTCATATTCGACCGCAGCTGGATAGTCACAATATACATCAGGAAGAGAAGGAAAACATTAGCGAGGTTGAAGAGGCTGCCCACCATCCCCCCTCAAACAGACAAAGACACTCACCTCCTCACTTGTCTCGTTCTGTGGTCTCTTCGTTACGATCATCATATCACCACCATCCCAGTCGAATGGCGCATGCATCCCACGCGAACTCGTCGAACAGGCTACCAGACACGTCCCAGAGGGCGTCCCATCCTCGACAAGTACTGCCAGGGCCCAATCGTGCCGGTAGGATGGTGAAATCAGCAAGTAGTAATGCAGCGTTGCTTGCTCCCAAGTATTCTGGTTCCCCGTCAGCAGGCATCGATCGGATAGCTGAGAATGAGGGGAGTGAAAGTGAATTTGGTACCAGTGATCCCCAGCCTCAAATAACACCAGGAGAAGAAACTGATACTGGAGAAGACGAAGTAGCTGTGGATCCTGCATTTATGCCACCAAGTCAAGGAATATCATCATCTAATGTAGGCCGTCAACGGAGCTTCATGGTGCCAATTGCTTCATCCTCGCTCGTAAACTCATCATCTATCACCCGGCCACGTCGCTCAGCAAGCCTCAGTGATGCATTAGGTGAGCACGGCTTTCTGTGCTGGTCGTTTATATATTCACACATCGCCTAGTGCAGGAAGATTCATATCAACTACATGTTCATCAACAGCCATATCCTGTCTCGGCCTCTCGGCCTGGCACAAGCTTAGGGATAAGTACAAACGTCGACGGCATGGGTGGACCTAGGCGAGTCACCGTGGAAGAATGGGAACGACAAGAGATGGAAGTGCGTAAGAGTACGTGAATGTATTGTTTTCTTCGTCGCTGGTGTGCTCATCAACTTGTAACAGAGCTCAAACGAGATGCGGAGGTTGAGCGTGAGCATGACATTGGTTAAGCTTTTCGCAGAACCTGACCGTCGCTTAACAGGTCGCGAGCAGGATTTGCTCCAGCAGTCTGCACGTCAGACACCTTCGCCAACTCAACATAATCAGCATTCAGAGATTCCCGCTCTCAAGCATCTTGGGCATCGACGTCGGGACTCTGATACATTGCGCAACGTTTCGCCATCCATGGGATCACCGACTGCTGTCGAGCCCGTGGCCCGTGTATCTCCTTCCTCTCGTGGACGATTATCGCCATCAGGGAGCCGCCTGGCTCGTGATGCCCCTTTGTCCGCTAAACATAAAAGAAGCCCGACAGCTCCTGAACTGGCCTCGAACCGAAAAGAAGGAAGTGCCATAACCAAAGCCGAAGCTGACAAGGTTAAGGCGCAAATGGCTCTGGAAGCACAACGTCATAACCAAAAATATATGCAAGCGGCAGGCCAACCACCGCAACCGCCCCCAGCTCAGCTAAACCGACATATGGTTGTAAGTAACCAACAATGTTACGGATGGTCTCTTTTATCTTTCCTTCAAGGTCAACAAAAAGGCTTATGCTCGTCTTGATATGATTGGCAAAGGCGGATCTTCGCGTGTCTTCCGCGTTCTCAACCATGCTAACGAGTTATACGCAATCAAACGTGTATCACTGGATAAGACCGATTCAGATACAATGAGCGGTTATATGAATGAGATTGCATTATTAAAACGACTGGAAGGCAACAGTCGCATCATCCGCCTCATTGACAGTGAGGTCAAAGCTGGACCGGGAGGAAGCAAAGGACATCTACTTCTCGTCATGGAATGTGGTGAAATTGATTTGGCCCATTTACTGACGGAACAAATGAAAGATCCGCTAAATATGGTATGGGTTGCTTACTATTGGCAACAGGTATGTACTGCAATTGCGGACCTGCTAAAATTGATCATTGGTTCAGATGCTGCAAGCCGTGCATGTTATACATGAGGAAAAGATTGTGCATTCTGATCTTAAGCCAGCGAACTTCGTCCTCGTGAAAGGTCAACTCAAATTGATAGATTTTGGGATTGCGAATGCCATTGCGAATGACACAACTAACATTCAGCGGGATCATCAAGTAGGATTTTAGCCTGTTCTCAACAGTTTACCTCACCCAACCTCCCACAGATTGGTACCGTCAACTACATGAGTCCCGAAGCTATCGAGTTGCCGGACGGGATGCGACGGTTGAAAGTTGGCCGTCCGAGTGATGTTTGGTCCCTTGGCTGCATTCTGTATCAGATGATTTATGGTCAACCTCCCTTCCAGCATCTTTCTGTCTATCAAAAGATGAAAGCTATCCCAGATGGATCCCATGTGATAGATTTCCTTGAGTATTCAGTTCCCCAGATACCTGCACCGCGCAATTCTGGAGATTCGAACATGCCGCCTCGACGGTTGGACCACCTCAAGCGACGAGTAAGGCGTGATGTCATTGCAAGTATGAAGAGCTGTCTATGTCGGAATCCTAAAGAGAGAGCAACAATACCAGATCTCTTGGAGCAAGATTGGCTTGCGATGAAAGAACGTACGTTGTTCATTCTTTAGAAATGCCCGTGCTAAATACTAGATCATAGCCGAACCACCATCAGTAAAGCAGTTGCTGGCTCGCGACGAGACAATCATAAACCCTTATTACATGCGACAGCTACTTGAATATGGTATAAAACTTGGAAAGGAGAGCAAAAATTCCGAACTAAACTCGGAAGCACTGCTTCGCGAAGCCGAGGTATGATCTTGTCACTTTCTTTGTCCCGAGTCGCACAGATTAATCACTCGTCCACAGCGTTTGGTCGCAGAATTAAAATCTACTGTGTTTTCTGACGCTTCTTAATGCCAAAAGACATGACTTAACTTGTTCCAATTCCAGCATCGAAGCCACCTACTGTATCAGATTTTTTATCATTCACCCCTATCTCAAGCATTATAATCCCCAACAAAGTCGGTCTTTTTAGCATTAAAACATACCCGAAAGTGCTCAGTGGCGTATGTATGTATGTGTATGGTATGTCGTGCCAAGGCACATGTGTATTAGCCTTTGATTTGTTCGTATCGTTTTCGTTCTCATTGTCCGGCGTTCGCGCTGACTGTCGTCGTACCTGTTCATCATGTTTGCTTTTGCAGATGCTTTTTAAAATTGCCGTACACGCGCTGCGTATCACTTCCATAGATTACGTTGCCCTGACCGTGAGCACTGTTTTACTCTACCCTAAATACCTTAATAGTACTTGGTATCCGTCCACCTGGCTCCTCGGAGCCATTTATCACCGATCAACTATGAATACTGATATGCACGCGGTCTATGATTCATATCAAGTAAAACAAGGACCAGACACAGCATCTGTCATAAATCCGATATAAATACACTAATATAACGACAGATATCGCTATAACATTAACACAAATATTATATAACAAGCAGCGATTACTTGGCGTGGAATGGGGGCTCGTAGCCAACCTCCCTGTCAACAGTCACCTTGACCCCCAACTTGGTATCATTCACCATTGCATTTTCGTATAGAGCAGTAGGTTTGGCTTCATTGACGCTCGACTTGCCGTCTGTATCAAATTCGCCCTCTGGCTTAGTACGCATATCGTCCAAAGTATAGGTATGGTTCGGGTTATTGATGGACAGATGGGTCTGGACGCCAGAGCGCGTGGAAATAACATGTGTAGTCCGGGATGATCCCGTGAGACCGCTTGAAGCAGATAAAGCAAAGCTGCCTCCATGGTCAAGTGTTCCCCGGACTGAAAGGATGATACGAAGCGTCATAGAGGTGGTCAGGACAGCGGCCATACTTGGGATCCGTGAGATCAAGTTAAATCAAGTATCGTCGCCTTTACCTGGTCACGATGGTTTTTATAGTATCTTTCTCATCCGTAGGTCTGACAATAAACCAGAAGAGCATATTTACAGTGTTGACAATCCAGATTGCCTTATTGAAAGAAAGACGTTAGTTGAAGGACGGAAGAATACGTATAGATTCATACCCCATAGAGATTCAGACCATCACGAAGCATCAGCTTCCATGGGGACAACGGCTTCTCTTTAAGGGAATTGATAGAGCGTGCGAGAGCAAGAGAGAACTGAAAATCCACATGGGGAACCATCCAATAATAGAAGTGACTGGACCCACTGAAGCGGTGTAGAGAAGAGTGGGTGCGAGCCAGTAAACACCAACCCAGTTGGCCTTGGGTCCTGCTATGCAACCCTGTCCTTGTTCTAGTGGAACAGCTAAGACAGAGGTAGGTATAAAAGACAATGGAGCAAAATCAAGACGTACACCGGTAAAAGCCACAACATATTGCAGTGACTACGATTTGAACCGCATATAATGCGCCCATCAGGAATAGGACAGGGCGTTTCTTATAGATGGCATGTACGCGCATCACATGGACAGCTAAAGAGAAATTGAATAAAGCTCAATGGGCAAAAAGTAGAAACGCGCACCAGATGTTGCGGCAAGTAATACGGCAGTACAAATGGGTTCGAATAGATAGAATCTTCGACAAGTCTGGGGGTTTGAGAGAAGAAGATCAGGAATCCGATTGTATCGGAGGGATGGAATCTTACAGCCTGTGACCAATTGGTGTCAAAAAAAGCAACGGCTGAACGCGGTTGTGAGCAGAGAGGGACAGGGCGCTCTTGTTGGCCCACATACCAACAATGACGAACTCAATGGGCATAAAAAGGCGGAGAAAATGGAAGACAACTTTGAGCAGTGGCCAACCCGGAGTTTTCATGAGGCGCCAAGTTCTGGGAGAGAGGACAAGAGTGTCCCAAGCAGCAACGGTGAGAGTGCATACGAAGAAATACTTGTGGGCGCTGAGGTGGGGTGGGAGGTCGAGGGAGGGCGGGAGACTCATGATGGGCGAAGAGAGTGCAGGGAAGAGGCTGTTATTATGGCAGACCAGGGACCCCGCACCACACACACTGGGTCCCGACTCGTTTTGATTACCTTGAAACAAAAACCCAACGCTATGCACAAGGAAGAATATCATTCTGGGCGCATATTACACGGTGCCAGCCCTCACTCCTCAACCTCAACCTCCTCTTCCTCCTGCTCTTCCTCTTTTGCAGCTTCTACAACGGCAGTAGCAATCCGATCCAAGTCCCGGACGCCATCTTGTGTTATTCTTCTCCCTCCATTTTCTGATTTTTCCAGGATGCCAATCCCCTCCAATGACTGGCAAACATTCCGCTGAACGCCCTTGGACGAGTCGGCGTGATGCGAAGGCCGATTGCCGCGTCTCTTACGTCCGCCATGAAGCTTCGTTAGAGCGCCAATTCCAACATCTTTCCGTAGATATATATGCCGTGCTATGGCGGCTGTTCCGTCGCTTGATCAAGACAAAAAATACGGGCGCATTTTGAAGTGCCACTGACCTGCACGGACATAGTACCAGTCAGGATCATAAGGTGCAAGTTCCTTGTAATGTCCTGTTTTCACGATATCAGCCCATGTTGGCACTTCAAGCTTGCCAGCTCGTTTAAGGTGACTCGCATAAGCAGCGATAAAGGCCTCGGCGCTGCGATCAAGTGACAACTGAAAGTGAAGTACGGATACGTTAATCGCGTGAAGTACCTACCTAACGTCTCGTACTCCTGGCATGGTGGTGATATTTTTGAGGAGTTGATGACTTTATGTTGATTAGTTTGCACTTGGGCGGCTGCGGCATTTTCCGAAGAACTATACAGAACATGTTTGACTTAGTCAGCCTCCACTCTTCCTCCTCAGATCCCACGTACGTGTCTTCACTGGAAATCTACGCTTAGTTCAAAATTATAGCTAGTTCGCACCGCTCTCCATGGGATTGGGCCTTGATTCGTATCCTAGATCAATTAGCCAGTCGTTATCGTGCCATGCAAAGGTTGTAACAACCATGAGCATCGCTGTCCTTCCCTCAGAGCTCCTCATTGAAACATTCGCTGTTGTTGCTCGCGATGAACCTCTGGCACCGCTCAATTTACGCCGCGTGTGCAAATGGTGGAAGCATATCGTCGACGCTGCACCTAGCGTTTGGCAATCCCTTCTCTTGCATGACGATGTTACCGTCTCACAAACTCGAGCACTGCTATGGATGAAGAGATCTCTGCCACTCCCTGTCGACGTATACTTGCATATCACCGATTCTGACATGTTGCTGGTCCATCTTGCGCCACTGTTCCCATGCATCGATAGGTGGCGACGTCTAACCCTGCATAATGCATGGGAGTTGCATTTTACAGAGTTCCGCGCGTCTCCATCGTCGCTTCAGGCAATGACCGTCGATCTGCGTGACTCCGAGCCTGTGGATGACGTCGATGCGCCTCCATTAGCAAATCCCGAATCCATGTTCACTAAATGTCCGACCAAACCCGACACGTACTCCATTAACCTTAGAATGTCTCAGCTCCCAGAACCATGTCTCTTGACTCCTCTTCGGATTACCCATCTCAATATCAGCGAAGCCAATTTCGCCCCAAACCAAACTCATCCGTTTCGTGTATTATCATTCCTGACCATGTTTCCGGCCCTGCAATCATTCGCGTTCACCGGGTGGCCCCATGACGATGACGCATCTGACGCACCCCTCCCTCTGGTAAACCTACCTGAATTACATACGCTTCACTTGCGAAACACGTGCTCCGTTCGGGCCATTTTATCACACATAAATGTGCCGCAACTTTGTGTCCTCTATCTGTACCACCTCAACGTCGATTTCCGATTGCACCAATTTGGTGCAGGCGTTACGCTTCCGGAACCGGGCGATAGTGCTGATGAAGCTAACGATTTCTCACAGTCGCCATGGAGCGATCTAGCCATAGGCATGGGATTAAGGAGGCTCATCGCGCGCTGTCATCCGCCGATTAGGGTCCTTGAGATGGATTTCAGTGATATGCGAACGAAAGACTTTATATTTGTGTTTGATCGGCTACAAACATTGCAAGAGTTCATGATAGTAGCTTCGGACATGAGCGACACGGTCATCAATTTGTTCAAGCCATACCGCCTGCGAGATGGGAGGAGTGGAGATTGGACTGTCCGACTTCCCCAACTTAGGCGCCTCAAGCTTTTCAATTGCCAGCAACTATCTGGCCAAGCCATCGTCGATGCACTCCGCACACGCGTAAATTTTACTGACCAAAATCTGCCAGGCAACACGTTATCCGAAATATCTGTGGTCAACTGTGATGGCTTAACACCGGACCACAGCCATACCTTGTCCGTGGCATTGGGAAATAGGCTCAAGTTCAGCTGAATAGAAATTACATAACTATCGGCTATCGTGAAGCAATCCCGTGGCAATCCAATTTCGCGGGATTGCCTGATGGGCTACCATAAAAACGTTGGGTATGACCACCTGTGGCGCTCGGGAGAGAATCGAGGAGTATAATCCATCAAGGATATCGAATTGATAGGCAACCATGAGATACGCAAATCAAGGAAGGAGAGATATGACAATGTAAGACCCTCGTCAGTCCTTAATTCCCGAGTGCCCTGCCTGACAAGTACATCTTCTCACCGTTTCATTATTTCTACAGTATCATTTTAAAATTTTTCAGTCCAAAAAAGTTCCCGGAAGTAAAATCAAGTCCCATGAGATGCCTTGGCATGCTATGTCGTTTCTATCCATCCTCGGATATGTGCCTATATGTCGAAGGTCAGGTTGTATACGTCATTTAATTTTCAGTTATACCACTGGATCTGAGACGCCTAGAGCGTGGAGATGAATATTAAGCGGATGCGAGCGATTGAGTTCATAGTGCATTTATCATCATGTGAGTGCATCTCAACCACGTATTGAGGCTAGCAATTGGTTCTACGTAGAGGTTTGAACGTACTCTGAGCTCCATTTTTTGTGCGACTTGGATCTCTCCACATGTTATCACAAGTTCGTATTAAATCTAGTGCTAATGTCGCAATTTTGATCCATGGAAAGCTTGCTCTATAACATCAGATCTACGGGCACATAGCCATCCTGACGGCTTCCTATCTAGCTTGGCTGCTACTTTAAGTACATTACATGGTGCGTTTTCGGTGTATAAATGCTTCGGTGCCTCCGGAAAATGAATCTGGAAAGTATAGCAGAGAAGCTTGCTTTTGCCGATTCATGCCCGCTGTTCCCACACAAAACTCTGTTTTTGTTGCGCGCCCTTGCTTCTATCTATGAACTCCTTTACTTTGATCCTTTCTGACTGACGCTCTCCTAATTATGCAGCGCCCACAGTCGGAAAGGAAGGTTTATCTCCAGTCGCATTAGGGAGTCAGAGAGAACAGGAAGCTGCAAGTTGTACGGGTGTGGGCGCCGATGGGAAAGAGTCGGCTGAGCCAGAGTACTATGAGCGCATTATTCGCCAGTCCATTTACCACAGCACACATCGGATCTTCCCCGGACATCATGGGAATCGTCGGGACAAGTCAGATTCCTGCAGGCTGTCGCAACTCCGAGGCCCCAGGCGCACCCGTTCTTCTTCAATAGTCCCTCTTTGAGTGTTGGGGCTCGAGTCACAGGGCTTTCAGGATACAGAAGAGAAGGGCCGATGTTGGGCCCCTGGAGCAACGATGTGATCTGCACGTTGTGGGCATCCATCGCAGTGCGAATGCCTTTGAAGTTGCCAATACAGGTACGACATGCGTAGGCCACCCACGATGGATCCTGTCCATCTGATACATATATATACCGACTTGGAGAAAGAAGGCTTGCTTGTAAGAAGAAGCAAGGCCTTGGGTACCAAGGGTTCTCACCCATTAGACGATATTCTAGCTCCTGAGGCTCACATGGCCACGCCGGCCATGCCAAGCACGCATTTCTAGCATTCATGTGATACGAGTGAGATGAGTTCGCCTGCTTAGTCGGCTCTGGCACACGTTTATACAAGCATCTGGCACTCGCGCCCGAATGCGCTCCAAGTTGGACATTGAAGACAGACCGCGGACTTGCAGTTAGTGAAGGCATATTCATCACATGTATCTGCGATGATTTCGAAGGTTTACGAGTGAATAGAGTTCAGTTAACTGATCAACGGCTCGCATATCATTTTTACTCTCTCAGAGCAAGTCCAATTCAGGCAATCCGCTTACCAATTGAACCAGTTTGCGATCCTTTGTTTTGATGAGATCATGAATACGGAATTAGGAAACCCTTACATTGGGAAGACATATGCAGAATTGGGCTTTGTGGGAATGTTAATTGATACACAGTTTCAAATTTCACCACTGAAGACCCTGATAGGAATTTCGGAAAGGCCGCTCTGACCGTTCAGTGCTGGCCAAGAATTTTGCTACGGTTGATTTAATACAATACCCCAAAAGCAAGTCTACGATAAGTCCAAAAATCCATCTTGTTCGTAAAGTGGTAAATATGTGGTGAGATGTACCGAGGCTAGTCGAGCAATCTTGTAGACAAGCATGCGAATCTCGTCAGTCAAAGGTTCCGTACCCGCATCTTTGATCTCGCCTTCAGCATCGGTGCCTACGTGGAGCTCTGCGAGTTTCTGTATACAGTTGTCTCGCCGAGAGGAAAGTCGAATAACACCATCAAGGACCGCATTGCGCAACCGATCGCGTGCCAGCGCACTCAATGGGGAGTTCGGTTGAAAATTTGCAGCGGCCCATTTACGAGCCAGGTCAAGCAGTTGTCTGTCAGGGACATCACACCCATCACCTGAATCTTCTTGCGCTGTCGTCGCCGTACGAGCTTTGTGCGCATGCTTGACAATTTGAAGCGTGATATCGTCTCTCATGAGGGTGCACCTATCAACACGTTTATCCTGCATGTCGTTTCTTTTCACTGAATTTCCACGCGAGAAGCAGAAACCCAGCCGACCTCCGGAAATTGCCCGTAGCTCTGCCGTCAGTTTCTGGAGACGTGGGAGGCTTGGCGGTACCGTCTCAGTACCTGTACGAGCTTTAACTTGGATAAGCTGTCGATATAGGAGAAGAGACAGGTACAAAGCCATCAGTTCAGCTGCCTCGGAGCTAATGGCTGTCAGGCGATTGATATCTAGATACAACGTCTCGGGATAGGCGGCAACCAGTGATCCGTTGGAACGTGTCGACAGTGTCGCTGCATTGACACGATCGAACGGTGGTAGGAAGACCAACTCCACGAGGCCCATCGTTGTAGCAAGATGAATTTGCTGATTAGTCGAAAGTATTGAATAGCCCCGAATTATTGGCGGACGAGATGAATGCAGTTTTGTCTGCTCCTGGGCTAGCAGGGCATTGCGAGATCGTTTGAGCCACGCACGCGTCCGTTTTAGGCCTACACCCAATGATTCTCTGTTCTGAAACGCCTTCAGTTCGTATTGGCCTGATGTGCGCGCCAGATATGGACGTAAACTCTGTAGTTGGTGGTTCGCTATGTCCTGTGAAGATAATGAGTAGTGTTTTAGTCATTAAAAAAAACACGTACTAATTTCATTACTTCTAAAAGCTCCATGCACATGCGGAAAGCCTTTAAAGCATTCGATGGACTCATTTTATCACCTTTGCACGACTTAGCCACGTGAATCATGTCGTCCACAGCACTATCCCTCATGGGTGCGCAATGGTCCTTGAGGGTATAACCAATAGCCTGTAATAAACCCGAAGGGTCAAAGACACCTTGTCTTATTTCTTGCTCAATCAGAACGGGATCGAAGATTGAGCGGATGTAAGTTGCCTGAGAATGGACTTGTGTAGTTATCGAACCACGGTCGGTGGACAAGTCTGTCAGATTCGAGAGAGGCTGTATGACGAGTAAGAGCACTTCAAGGAACTCGTCGAGAAAAGCGCGGATTCTTGAAGGCATGCGGATCGTATATACTTTGTATGACGGCAAAAAGGCGGTAATTGGTGCAGTTCGATTCTGTGGCGCTAATGTGCATGCACAGACCCGACTGCAAGGTTTACCCTCGACGTCAAAGGATACGCATGTGCAACCGTTCTCCAGTTCACGTAACAATGCTGCCCAATATTTTTCTGCAGCGTCACGCTTTCTGCGGCTATATGTTGGTCGAAACTGGAGTCTAGGTTCAACTAGTAGATCATGTCCTTGAGAACCCAAAATCAAATTCAATGGTCGTTTGGCGATGATGCAGGGCCCGACGTACGCAACTGTGGATTTCGAATGATCGAGTCCAGCTCTAATTCCTGCAGCGTTTGTCTGTTGACTGGTGGTTTCAAAGGGGGTATATAGGGCGACGAAAAATCGATGACCGTCGACTTCACCGCAGCAGATGAACGACGAAACGCGCGGCCAATTGAAGATGCCAAGGGATTGACGGCAGCGTTTCCACGATTCTCTACGGTATCGGGGGTGGGCTTAACCGAATCCGAGTCTATGACTCTTCGTATGTCTTTCGTCGGACTTGGTGGAGGAGAGTCCAACATATCCAGACGTGGGCGTTTCGGTCGATTATTAGGATAAGTGTCATATTCGGCCTGCGGTGACACTGGGCTGCACGAGGAAGATGTGGAAGGTGACGACCACATTGAACTATCTGCAGTAGACAACCAAGGAAGGCGGGGCGCGATGACGGATGGCCTTGAGCTAGCGGCAGCGGAGGCATCGACCAAGAGGCCGTCTGAGGCGGCGCGGGAGTCCTGGGTGTCGGGAGAGGAACAATCGTCACTGTCTGCCTTGCGCTTGCGGTGGTTAAGCGGTAACTCTTGTGCAAGGTCATCCATTCTGGGGGCAAGAAGACGGGAGACGAGAAGAGGGGTAGGAGGGTAGAGCGGTATATAAGTAAGGGGTGGCCGGAAACACATGGTGCATGAAAGACTAAGAAAGCGAGAGGCGCATGCGACAGTCGGCTCGATATTTTTTTTGGCTTGTGCATGTTCGCATGCCTTGACAAGCCTGATCCCAGTTTCCGTGAAACTCCCTATGAGCACGCTGGGGCTGCGTGGATTCCAGTCATATTATTCCAAGTTCATGAATTCATCACACCTACCTTTCTGCTACATAATAAAGGCCTTACTTCTTACGGCAGTCGGCTGTTCTTTTACTTGAGGTTCATCTTGCGCGGAGCTGCGCTGGATGCGGTCGTAAGTCGAATGGCTAACAAGGAAAATCATATCCTAAATAGTCAAGCCTCGCACGCTTCAGTACCTTCCCCGAAATCTTTTCTCAGTTATCGCTGCAGCATGCCTGCGCTCAGCACGGACTCCGTCGTCAGCAACCAATGTCTTGTGTAGACAATCACACGGCCCTCATGTAACAACAAGTGAAACACATAAATATGAATGTCTCCTAGCTCCACCGCTCTGCGAATGATTTAATCTTGCAGTTTATAGATTTATCATTTATGCACTGACAAGCTTATGTCAAGTATACCCTGGCACGATCCCTGTCGTCTGTCGTCACCATATGACAAACATTCATTTGCCAAATGGCTTCACTCGTGCACCCGGTGCACTTGGCAGTGGTGAATCACTACAATCTTTTATAGCGGACTATGAACCCACGACTTTCATAACGCCTACGCATCAATTAATTTATCTTCAACTCTCCCATCTTCATATCCACGTTCGGTACCGGCCACAGGTTTTTTGCTGGCCTTACGAGCATAAAACTCCGCGATAATTTTGGGGCTGATCCGGTTAAGCTGCTCCTTGGGGAAGATGCGGAGGAGGGACCATGCTAAATCCAATGATTCAAATATGGTCCGCGACTCATATGGGCCTAAATGGCTAGTCATGATATGAGTTTCATTTCATTCGTGTGAACGGACCTTGCCCAACAAATTGGTGCTCAAACTTGTCCAAGAACTCCAGAGCCAATTTATCTTCCATTGACAATGCTTCTTCTCCAACCACGGCTTTCATAGCGGCAGCATCTCGACCAATTGCATATTTAGCATACTAAGAATAGAGGGATGAGTCCTGGATGCATGGGAGTCACGAGGACTTTACGAGTTGATTGGAAACATCTCCGTGGTCTTTCCTCGTCAATGTCTCACCAATGGCACTCTTCATTAAACGTGACAGAGACGGGAGAACATTGATTGGTGGGTAAATCTGCCTGTTGTGCAATTGTCGATCGACAAAAATTTGGCCCTCAGTGATATATCCGGTCAAATCGGGTATGGGATGTGTGATATCTGTTCCGAGTGTCATTGACAGATCGGAGATGAGATGTCTAAACAAGAAGTTACCATCGTTTGGCATTGTAAGAATGGGGATTTGAGTTATCGATCCATTCCTTCCCTGCACACGCCCAGCTCGTTCGTATATCGTAGACAAGTCAGTGTACATATAACCAGGATAACCACGGCGTCCAGGCACTTCTTCTCTAGCTGCAGAGACCTAGTAGCAGTCTGATTAAGAACTCCAAGGGCAGTGCATGCTCGCGTACCTCACGCAAGGCATCCGCATATGATGACATGTCAGTTAGGATAACGAGAACGTGCTTCTCAAGTTGATAAGCGTAATACTCTGCTGTGGTCAACGCCAATCTTGGGGTGATGATTCGCTCGATCGTAGGATCATTGGCCAAGTTCAAGAATAAGGTAACACGGTCCAAACTACCGTTTGATTCAAAATCCTCCTTGAAAAATCGAGCTGTCTCCATGTTAACACCCATTGCAGCGAAGACGACAGAAAAGTTGTCCTCATGGCCGTCGTGTACGTCTTTTGTCGGTCGTTTGACTAGACCTGATTGACGCACGATTTGCGCGGCAATCTTCAGGCGATGTCAGTAACAAATACCAATGTCTAATGTGCAAGTGACCTCGTTATGGGGTAGACCGGCAGCGGAGAATATAGGGATCTTCTGTCCGCGAGCGATTGAATTCATCACATCTATAGTAGAAATGCCGGTTTGAATCATTTCTTCTGGGTAGATACGAGAATAAGGATTGATAGGGGAACCTGAGGAACAAAATTAAATCTATCAGCGTTACAAGCGACATGCCATGTAGGTGGGGACAGACCATTAATGTCCAAGTAATCCTCTGCAAATACTTTGGGACCTTGATCGATAGGGTTACCTGAGCCATTAAATATACGACCTAGCATGTCCTCCGCTACAGGCAACTTCATACTACTGCCGGTAAATTCAACACGTGTCACCTTGACGTCTACGCCAGTGGTTCCTTCAAAAACTTGAACGATGGCCTTCTTGCCCTGAACTTCAAGAACCTGTCCACCACGCTTAGTTCCATCCGGTAATGTTAGTTGAACAATCTCGTTGTATGATGGGAACTGCAGAGAGTGGGATCAGATGATATGTGCGTGCATATATCACCAGCAGCATGTACTTTGACATTGTCCAGCACCACTAGTGGCCTACAATCTCATTTGAGCAGCCGAGTCCTCACAGGCTAAATCGTAAATACCCATTAATGGCGGATACAGTTCGATATTCTGAAGGACTGTGAGTGGAACGTGGTTTCCAATGACTGAGAGGCCCTACACACCAAGGTGTGGCTGGACTCTATACTCTTGGGTCACTGCAGCAGCATTGATACGCGCTAGCTCCACATCGCTTAGGCGTAGACTTGACATATTGACGAACAATCGGGCGGAACAGTTTAGCGATACGTCCACCGATGCTTGGTAGTGCGAGGGGGCCGGATATGGTATGTAATTCTCACACTATATACTGGGTGATAGCAAAGCCTGGATACGTTCGAAAGCAACTTCAATGACTTTATGGTCATTTGACATCCTATCATATTAATCAGGGACTTTGAGAAACCATGCTCCTCGTGCTTGTACGCACCATTCCGTCTCAAGCGTGATGCTCTCGACATCCGAGTCGTCTATGTAAAAATCTGAGCTTTGCAGGGCCAGGTAGAAATATTCCGCCGTGTCCATGCGAACCTTTCATTATGTCACGATCCTCTTACCTGAGAAAAACTCTGAGACGTACCCGAGGAATGCGGTGCAAGAAGAAAGCTTTTAATGAAAGAACACTCCCTTCGAACATCGGCTCAACACTCAAGAGGTTAACAATACTGTTGAAGGCATTGCTTAATCTGTTATTGCAACACGACACCCCTCAACTTACATTTTCATAGCTTCGTGTACCCTTGCCACACTTTTCATGTTCGATACATGCTTAACGGTGATATCGTGCATTTCTTGCAGACTAATTTACAACTAGTTAGTGTGTTGCTGACGAAAAGAGTAGCTCGACTCGGAAACCTCTGAAGTCCGGATGGATGCTGGGATAAACGTTGAATGACGTCACCTTCCAGCAATGTATTGATCATTTGAAAAACAGGTACGACGATATTATTATTTGAGAAGTTTCTCTTTGCAAGCGCTACCAGAGAGTCGACCAGAGTGATTATATCGAAAGCGCCATCGGAATCCGCAACAATGGGTAATGTTCGAGTGTATGTGACAAGGCTGCTGGCCATCGGACGTTGCTACCATGCAATGTAAGCGGGCACAGTTCCTTACGTGACTCTCAACTTACTATACTATCCGTCTTGCTACCCATGCTCATCACGACACCCGCGAGGACTTCGCTCCTATATTCGGCGATATCAAGGAAACGGACTGCCTTTGGAAAGAACCAACTCCCATCACTCCAGCTATGTGATTCTGTTTCACTGTGAAGGGTTAAAGGGAGTGTCAGCATTTGAGCGTTTGAGCGATCACCTGAGCAGCAAACTCTTGAATAAGCGGCTTCCGGGCAGCGTCCCTAGTTCTCCAGAAGGGTAAGCTGATGGAGGGAGCTTCAGAAGCGAGATGAAACATTCCCCGGCTACCTGACGGACATTATCCAATCGCTCGACACCCTGTTTCAGGATCCCAGCTATAGCCGACACGTAGAGGTCCGGTGGTAGATAATTAGCCAGTTCTTGTACCATATTCGCTGTCGTGAATAACTTTTCCAAGATAGAAGATAATCCCTTTATGCATGCAATTCTTATCCAGGAACCCACGTCCCCTCTGTCATCATTTGTGTAATCATTCAGACCATGCAACAAGGCTTGGAATATCAGCTGAAATTGACTAGCAGACATTCCTTGGATCTAAATCAGCTACAAAAGTGAGAGTTATCATTGTGGCAAGATACAGACTATCTTTAAGATGTGCCACTGTTATCAAAATTTGCGACATGGCCTGGTAGCATGTACGACGTGCTTCGACATTAAATCGTTTCTTAATTCCGGAAAAGGTCAGATCCAAAGACAACCCGAGATTTTTGATAAATACCGCAGGAGCGACACATTGCAGGAGTGTGCTGATCGCATGTCCCAGGCCAGAAGGGTGCAAATCATACCGTAATATGCCAAGAAACCGCCCTAGACTTTGTTGCACACTAAATGGTGACGATGCGAGTTCTTGGCTCAGCTTATTTGAGCTAAGTAAATGTTTGTTGAACGAAAAGAAAGTACATATCTTATTACGTCTTCTGTGCAATCTTGCAAATAGCTTAACTTGCACATGACTTCAGCTGCCGCCTCCTGAACGTTCGGATTCCGATGTTTCAGCCCAAACTCAACGATTTTCCTCCAACGAAGCGTGTGCAATTCAGCTTTCAACATTAGTTGGTTTAACGTAAGAGTTGCCGCGATCAACCGACACGCTGCTGCTGTGACTAGGTCATACCGGTTACTCAGAACGACGTCATCGGATAGACGTGATAGACTTTCGAAAATCTAAGAGTGCAAACTAAATACTAGCCTCATGTCATGAATAAGCAGCTCACCCGATCTTTCTCATCTTCAATTTGTTTGCTCTCCGAAAGCCGGCCCTCACATGCTGTTGCAATTTCCGTCAGTGCGAGAAGCCCTCCGTGCAAGTCATGAATGTCAACAGAATCGAGTAAATTGACCTACACATGATTGTCAATGACGTGAGTGAAGATACCTTGTCAATATACGCGCCGATTTAGTGAAGGCAATACGAAGACTATCCGCGTAGCCAGTTAGGAGAATACGATGTAGCGATTGCGCAGCAAGTTCGCGTATCGAGATATCCCAATGTCTGAGTGAAACATTGATAAGATGATCAATCATGGAAGGACGATATTCTTCATGTCTACGCATTCCAGTAAGTGAGATATAGGTTGATCATGAGAAGACTCACTCAGCGACTTGCGGTGCAGCCTCTAAAAATGCATTTCTCCTAACACTGATAGCATAGAAATCTGTTTTCCTAAGCACATCGATTCCGGACGGGAATAACGCCTGGCTGGGATGGTCAGAACGTCGCAGAAAGTGTTATTTCCTTTACCGTCCTTCCCACGAATTCTTGAAAGGCCGCGCTTGCGGCGCGCCGGACATGTACTTCTCTGTCAAAGAGCGCGACAATAGCAAGATGACGAGCCAAGGCTTTTGCGTGTTGTGCTAATGCATCAGGAGTTTGCGCTCTTGCAAGAGACCACAACACATATGCCGTGGCGTCTCGGACGTTGGATCCAATGGAATGAGCACCTTTGCGTAGGTCAAAGTAGAGTCCCTAAATATCTCGAGGGTTAGATGCAGTTGTGTCATTTGGTTAGGATGGAGGATAGCACTTTAGTCAGCCAGTCCACAAGTTCGGGTACCTGCTCCTTGGAAACGAGTCCCCGACGTGCCAATTCTGCGCATGCCAAAGAAGCTCCATGCCACGTACTTTCTGCGATGGCAGGGAGGTCATACATGCTAGCAGCTGCCACAGAGTGAATAGCAAATAAACTCATAACTGTCTCCAACACCTGTTCTGCAAATACAGGTGGAAGGCGTTCTGCTATACGCGCCACTCCCTTCGCGGCAGACCACCTGACAATGGTATCCTGTGTTATGATTAGAGATTGCCGTTCGCGGTACGATGTGGACCAACTCTATCTTGTAAGCCTTCGAACAACTGCTGTAGAATATCTTCAACATCGGTTGATACCCCTTGTTCGTACTCTTCAATGAGCGATTCAAATCTGGATGATTGAACCAGAGATTTCCCTGAGACGCGGTGCATAAATCGACATTAGTCCATGTCATATTACACACCTCTGATGATATTCATCTTTCTTGGAGGCAGTAGCCTTATAGCAAGTCTCGCGGACAATTTGTATTTTAGTTTGCGAATGTGAGTATTGCTCTGGAAACTGGTGTTGTTGTCGATGGTAGAGATGATTAAAATGTATTCGGAGAACGAATGGCGTATCATGTCGACGGGTCCGTCCTTAGTGACTTGACATAGGACTTGCAAGGCGCCGATAAACTGTGAAATGGCTATGTGTAATTCATTGGAGAGGTTTAAGCATCTTTACCAATATCACATTTTCTTCATTTATCAATAATTCTCGTGTCCATTGTAGGTGGGAAGGAAACCTGGTGCTGATGTCTTTTCTGTAGCAATACCTCATTTGTCAAACGTGCTCTTCCATCCTAAGTAACTCCGTACCGCATATACAGTCTAGAAAGCAAGAGGGCCGCACCATCCCTCTCCAGACCCGCCTTTCCGAGGTGCGATTTGGCCAGGTCTTCCAGTCTGTTTGCTGTTCTTCCAATCTGATGATTCTCATCAAATTGGGACAGATCAAATGGTATCATGCATATTAGGTGTAGCCATATCAATATCACATAGCGCAAAGGCCACCCGTCATGTTCGTCAGACATATTGTTCATACAGTCTAGCGCAATGTCCAGGTCTGCAACCTCATGGGGGAAGAAATTTACTACCGCAAACCGTTACTCTTCCTGTTGAAAAGAATAAATACCGCGAACCTATCGCTTTGTAACCCCTAAAGTTGATGTAATAGTAGAGAAGATTTGCGATTCGACCCATTTTCTTGGATAAATGTGTGGTTTGGTCGCCCTCTGCACAGAGTTTTGCATAGTGTTTCAGGCGGTCCACGACAGGCATGACAAGATCTTCTAGATATGGATCGAGAAGATATGACTGTTCGTGATATTCTTTCAGCTAGAATGATGTTAATTACCAGCTTCCGCGAGTCGTGTTTTACTTACGGTCATTGAGAGCTTTTGGAGGAGAGTATCATTATCGTCCCAAGTCGATTCTTCGTTCAGGTCGTTCTCCAGCAGCGAATTTTGTAATTCGATAAACTGATCATGCTTCTCGAATGTCGCAAACAGCTTTCTCTCATCGACAGTGGCAGTCATTATCAGGGCCTGGTCCAGAAATGGCAGTCCACGTGCTCGCTTCCGCCATGGACAACGTCGTGCCACAACGCGGCGTCAAAAGGAAAATAAGTTCATTGTCACCGCATGTGAGTTCTAGTAATGTCATAAAGTCAGCACACTTTCAATTGGCAGATAAATTCAGGATAACGCAAGCTCACCTGGTCGGAAACTTGTCGGTGTCATGAGGATGTTGAAGATAGCTGCCAATGCTTATGTTTTTTCCAACAGCATCACGAACTCAAAGAGATTAAAAAGGCTGCAAAGAAGTCCAGAACGTTTGAAGCCAGAAAAATAATTAAAAGATTGAAGTCACTTCGGCGAGTCTCACTACCCTTTGGGTTGCTTGATATCATGAATGACTGGTTTCAGGTCAAAGGGGACTGACACTTCAGGCATCAAAGATCTTGAAACGCAGCTGCCTGCTCTCAAGGTACTTATCAGTTTCCAGTACAGTCTCTGAAAAGCCTTTTACTGTAATATAGCATATTAACATTGAAATGGCGAGCAATACAGCATTTATCAGCAAGATACGAAAGAACAAACAACTTTTCAACAATGATATCTTGAAAGCTGCAATTGACGAGGAAATTGGCTCAGATTTACTGTCCCCTGAGCAGCTTGGAACGTCTGCATCCAGAGCACAAAGTAGATTGCTCAGTTCGCGAACCTTGGCGGAAAGAATAGCAAGTGCTTTGCAGACATTGGAGCTCATTATGAACCCTTTGGAAGGGAAAAATCATGCCGCAAGTGAGAAAGTGTCAAGGAGGGCGAGGGACGCTACCTCGGGTCCAGAACCAGCGTCAATTGCCACGGGAGATGAAAATGGGTCTGAAACCAGGACCAATAATGTCGCAACTGGCATAGAAACGGGTTCAGAGACGGGTTGGGAATCTGGAACTGTCAGCAATGACGAAGGGTGGGAATCGGGATCTATTGAAGAAGACACTCGTAATGCTTCACAGGACAGACTTGCGGATGCTTCAGCAGACAAGAGTATTTCAAAATCTGTTACGAAACCTGGAAATGCAAGATCTTCTGAATTACAATCTACTTTCCTACCAACATTATCAGCTGGATTTATACGTGGGAATTCAGACGATTCTGATTGGAACGATTCTGAAGCAAAGATCGCCGATAGTGCTCCGAAGAAAAACAGGCGAGGGCAACGCGCCAGACGAGCGTAGGTAATTTTTTATTATCTATCTAATTCTATCCAATTTGAAATCTACCAGCATATGGGAAAAGAAGTATGGAAAAAATGCCAACCACAAGAAAAGGCAGCTGGAAGAGCAAATGCATAGCATGAGAGAGAGGCAACAAAAGAACACGAACAGCAAACGACGCGGTCAAAACATTGATCAAGCAGAAACGAAAACTGCTGGTACGAAAGCGGATGTCAGGCAAAGCGAGAAACGAGATAGACCATCGGTTTTGGACAAAAGGGATCAACCCCTCCATCCTTCATGGGAGGCAAAGAAACGGATGAGGGAGAAGATGACTGCGGGCATTGTTCCTAGCCAGGGCAAAAAGATTGTATTTTAAAGTGTTCAAACTGACAAGTTTGGACACGTTGACGAATGTCGTTTTCGGTGCCGTCCAATGCTGTACAAGATGGTGAGTGTGTGTTTTGTCAAAAGAAGTGACCTTCCGACCTTTGGACCCGTTTTGAATACACGCGTGTTGTGTCGATCCTTTCAGTCGACAATCCCGAGAACACCAGACTTTGTCGCACCTTCCGCATTTAGGGAAACTCGCCCCCTGTTTATTACAGAAAGAACAGATCTGGACATTTTCGAAGAATTTTGATTTTTTCTCAAACTCAATCAAGGCGTTTTGAGATGACAAGGTATCGGGGGCGGCAACGGTGCAAGATGACGAACGCGTTGTCACTGTCAAGGCACGTATACGAAAGCGTGGGTGAGAAGTATTTTGATTTGACATTGGGGATTGACGTGATGCCTCGTCGTAGCCGAAGATACCGTACAGAGAATCCCTGGCGGACATGGACGGTACAGTTAATGCATAGAGAGTATCGACGGTGGTAAGCTCTGCCGTTGTAGCGGCTTTTCGCAGGCCCAAGGTAGGCTATCGCAGTGATGAGCATAGGCGAAGGGACTTGAGCAAGAAGCACCTTTGAGAAAGCGAGAAGGGCCATGGCCTGAGAGAAAAAAATTTCCAGGGCAGAGGACTTATATATGTCGTGAAGTCTAATCTTATCGAATATTCTGCAGAGAAGCAGGTCATGCCTGATGTCCTCGGCAGGCAGACCTCAGTACCAGTTACAGTAATCCGCTACGCTAACATCCACAAATAACGATTGTGTTTTTCGCTTGTCCACACGACCTGCCTCCTCGTCCCCCTCTGTCCTCCAACCTTTCCTCCTTGATATCTTTTCTGCTCAAATGGTATATATCTCTTCATGCACCCCACCCCTTTTTCACCTGACTCCAATCTTCCATTATAGGGCCAAACCCTATCCGTGCCAGGTCTGTCTTTATCTCGCCTTCCCAGTTGCTCTCCCGTGTTCATCCACACCGACAGAGACGAAAAAGAAGTCTGAATCTGGTGGAAATGACCACCTGCTATATGCCGTCTCCGAGATGCAGGGGTGGAGAATCAGTATGTCATACCTGTCTGCCATCTAATCTCCGGTGCTAATACTCTCCTCCTAGCCATGGAGGACGCCCATGCGACCGTGTTGGACTTGGATGGCCCAACTGATTCTAACGCCTTTTTCGCTGTTTACGACGGGCATGGCGGTGCTTCAGCATTACAAATGTCCATCTATTTTTGTGCTAATTGGATCCAGGTGGTCGCGTCTCCAAATATGCTGGAGAATATCTTCACAAGCGCCTTCTGATGGAAGAGACGTATCATGAAAAGCGATATGATGCTGCTCTCAAAAGGGCCTTCCTCGGAACCGACGAGGATTTGTTAGCTAGTATGCGCTCTCACATAAAACTTGTGACATTTCGTTTATCGTTTCTCAATCCAGCACGGGCAAGAGATACATCCGGCGCAACTGCGGTTACTGCTTTGATTACGACAGACAACAAAATTTACGTGGTATGCTAAGGAATCACGCCATTCCGCCTCTTTGATTGTATTTCAGGCCAACGCAGGAGACTCTCGATCGTAATCGGCATCAAGGGGGAAGTTAAGCCCTTGAGTTACGACGCAACGAATGATTGTGCGCTGCGGTGCTTCTTGACTCTGAGAAGCAGACTAATGACCTCTTGTAGCGGAAAAGACTCGGATATGCGCAGCGGGTGGCTATATCGACTATGGACGTGTCAATGGTAATCCCGTACCCTGTGCCACTAAATCAATTACTTATCTCGCACCAGGAAATTTGGCATTGTCACGAGCTCTGGGCGACTTTGAGTTTAAGAAGAACTCCGCACTGGGCCCCGAAAATCAGATCATAACCGCAGATCCCGACGTCATATGCATGAGGTTACCGACGAAGATGAATTTCTGGTTCTAGCGTGCGATGGTCTGTCGTACGCTGAAATTCTTTATAGACAACTCATGATTTCCAGGTATCTGGGATTGCCTTACCTCACAACAAGTCGTCGATTTATCCGTTACGAAATTTCACAAGGCAAAGAACTCGCAGAGATAACGGAAATGATATGCGATTACTGCCTTGCGCCCGATACGCATCGAGAGTTGGGATTGGCTGTGATAATATGACCGTCCTCGTCGTTGCCATCCTCAATGGCCGGACAAAAGAAGAATGGTATTCTTGGATAACGGACCGAGTGAATAGTCATTACGGATATGAGACACCAAGAACCCATCCTCAGTTGTATTCACTCAGCCGCATTATGTCCTTCCGCGCAAGGCAGGAAGCATTAGAGGCTGAAGATAGATCGCGCCAGGAGGAAGAGCCCGTAACCCTTGCCGGCATTGCAAGCATCCTAGGGAGTACAGGCGGGATTACCTATAGTCCTTCCAGGATCTTTATTGACGGACCTTTGATGTTCTCTGGAGAGGATAATGACGATGACGAGCAGAGGGAAGAGATGCCAGGTGGTCATATCTCCTTCAGTGACGATCGAACAAGACAACTGAAGGCGCAACTAGAGGAGTTTGAGCACTCGGAAGGCGAGTCGCTTGAGGCGGATGAAGTACCTTCACCGGAGGGTGACTCGCAAGCTGCAAAGCATCTAGTCAATGGTGATCTCAAGTCTTACGTCGCGCCCGTCGAGCAACTTGAACCGCAGCTAGGCGGAGACGCACCAGCATCAGTGGCGAAGATAGAAGGCTTCCTGGACTCATCCGAGGATCCGCTCAAAGTTTAGCAACATCTTTAAATTTTTTTTTTTTTTTTTCAGTCTTTCGTTTTTCCGGGCTCCTTTCTTTTCTTGTTCAAGCAGCATCTAATGGTCTTCCAACGCTATATCCGCCATTGTAGTAAATTGTACCTATTATTGGCATGGACGATTATACGAGTGATTGATATGTTAAGTAGCATATGTCTACAATGCTGTTCGACATGAGGCGAAGCTCATTTTGGAAGGAGACCTGATTATTCTCACATGACGAATATGACGGAAGTGGGCCTGGGATTGGATGGCTGGGAGTTGGAAAGAACATATGATCGGCTAATGATAGCGATAATCGTCTGGCACGTTTGCGAATATTGCCCACCAGGCAAGCTTTGACGTCACACGTCGTATGACATAGTATCCCTGTGAGGCTATCAGGGCCACCAGTTCGCAACATCATAAAGCCAATACACGAACCAGGAATGAAGACGTTTGGCTACATACGTCGACAAGACGACGAGCCCGTTTCAGGTTATTGAACCCCTGAGAGCTTGGATAGTAATCTACTACATAGTGTCTGCTTTGCTCGGAGTAACTGGGAAATACGGCGTAACGTACCATGGCTTCCGATGCTTACGGCTACCCGAGTCTTTTTTAGAGAGCTCTGATAACATGGTGACCAGGCACCTTGTGTAGAGACGCACAAACAGCGCGGCTCAGCCCTTAGAGATGCGTTTAACAAGTAAGGTGGCATTTCCACGCCGAACGTTGGTTAATTATTGACGGGATTCCCGTTGCCCATGTCTCCGGATCACCCGCCAGAACGGCCTCTGTTTTTTTAAAAATAATAATAGCATAATAATAAATCGCGTAGATTGGAGTGCGCCGATGACTCCGCCCGGAGGTTACAAGTTTATCGGATCGACTTTATCGCGGGGGTTGTCTAGGGCCTAGATGGATGGATAGATACCCGTGAACATGGCTGTGCGGCATAATTGCAGTGTGTGTATGCGCGCCTTATTCCGGTCATCTGCCTTGGCGAGGCGAGCAAGCAAATTATATCGGACAGCAGCAGCAGCGCTGGAGCTGAAAGTATCGATCGGGCATCTCGATCAGCTGTCAAACGGCCCTCGTACGACGTGCGTTTTTTCGTTGTCTGAGTCAGGCCCTGTGTGGGCATCGGCCGGCCAGCCACACAGCTTGACAGACGCGCGGACAGGTCCCACTTTGACCGCAGTTTTACAAAAGGACGGCAACGGGGTAGCAACTGTCAAATGGTTGGGTTGGGTGTTCACATGTGTGGCGCATGTGGCGTATTATCGGCACGCCCGTCGCCCGCGTCTCAACTGCCTAAGCTTAGAGCCGTTCAGATCAGTTGAGCAATGAAACATGCCATAGCTATATCATTCGTTATAAAGAAAGCGTCGCCAGCGGCAAGCAAGGCATGTGCGAATTTGAGACGTTGACTCAGAGGCTGTGCATCCGTCGACAAACGATGTCCTGAGACTGTACGACGCATGATGCAAGTCGTTGAGGGATCGGATTGGGATTGGATGCGCGGAACAACCGGGACCTGCTCACCAATCCCACGCAGTTGCCAGGTTGTTGGTCCATATGTATGCTAAACTTGTTTTAGACATTCATTTCCTGATAAAGCGGCTAGAACCAATCAGCTGAATGCTGGCCCAGAGCAGTCAACATTGACTCATCTGGAAGGGGGGGGGAGGACAGACAGACGGACGGACTATTAAAAATACCGTTTTGGGGAGGGGTAATAAATAAATAAAATGCGGTCGACACGCATTCGTTCGATTTCGATACCCCAAAAATTGATGAGTTGCTTCCCCGCATTCTCATATGCTGTAATAAACAACAAGTTTCTATTCGGCCTCGTGGCCAGCGCGCAGTGTTTTCTTTCATGAAATTCAATTCCAGTGGGCGTGTTTATGTTCCCGCAAAAGGTAAATGAAATTTGTTGAATTTCAGGCTCTGATCAGTGGGTTCCGTTGGAAAAGCTTATCGCGTCGGCCGGATGCAGGATGTTTCGGACGTGTGGGGCATGTGAAAAAAAACCCCATGGCATTGGCAGACCCGCCACCGTGTAACGCATGAGAAAAAATGAAACAACTGACCAAGTTTCCGTCGTGCCCGCAGCGCGTGATTGGACCGGACCAGTTGGACATAAGAAGGTCCAAAGGTGGGATGGGGGGACGTAATGAATCAGCCGAATCAATAAAACTTGGCGCGAGGTGTCAAATGACCACGAATGCAGGACAATTGCGGGCAACATGTCTGCGAAATGAAAGACAATTTATGGCAACCGCAATGGGCAAAAGGCAGGTTTGTGGCATAAAGACCACCAGGTTAGGGCGTGAGTGCGGCCGGGTCAACACAGCATTCGGACCAAGTATGACCCACCTGTTCCCGTAGGCTTTCGCCCCCACTCATTATCGTCTTACCCCTTGCCCAATCGATGGGGGAAAAATATTTGTATTAAGCAGATTTGTTTATCGCGGACTGAAACCCGAATGCAGTGGCCCAATCATCTGCCGGAAATTTTTTTTTGCATTTTCATAAACTGGATAAAGTTATACGGATGCATTATTCACTGCTTGTTCGCAACGTATTGATCGTAGTGTTTAATGCCAAGTGGTCCTATGTATGAAAGAGGTCGAATGGTAATGTACGGTAATTAAGAATGATGCAAAGTCAAACGAGCGACCAAAGAGAATTTACGTTACATATATATACAACGATTGCCAGGATAAAAGTACAGAGCCATTTGTTACAAGTTCAAAAGAGGACCGTTCCCGAAAGTAGTTATTCACTTTTGCCGATTGTAAATGGACGAGTGAAGCGACGTGTGATTGCGGATATGTTGCGCTATGCGGAAGAAGGGTATCAAGATGCAAATGTAGGAATGCAGTAAACGTCGCCTCGTCGCCATGCCATAAAGATGCAGTAAGTTATAAAAAAAAAAAAAAGAAAAAGAAAAAGTGCAGAGGTATGCTGGAAGATGATATACAGGCAGAGATTGCAAGAAGTGTTGCGAGGACCATTCAGGCTTGCCTTTGACTTGGGGAAAAAAGGAAGAGCCTTTTGAGTGTTGGTTCGACGACGACCTCGACCTCGACCTCGACTTCACGACCGTCAACGATCTGCTTCCGAATCTGTTTCTCCTTCTTGGGCGGGAGTTGCATGATTGGGTATGTCTTGATGTTGTCATAGGACCAGGAGCGGGCTGTGAATAGGAAATGAGAAGATAGACAGGCAGCGCAAAGGCAATGACATACTCTCGACTGCGGGTCTCTTTGCAGTGACCAGAGGGCTGCGACTGGTATTATCGTCATCGCTGGAATCACTGCTTGCCATAGACAAGGGGCTGTGTACACTCTTTCTAGATCCGAAGGCGGAGCCACTCCAAGCACTTGACAAGGAAGTACTGGAACCGCTGTGGACCTTTAGTTTAACATCCGGGACAAGGAGTTTTCCTTCGGCACCACGTTGGACAAGAGGGCGCTCACGGCGTTGTGACGTGGGCTTGGTTGCCGGAAACGAGTGAGTTGATGTGGGTGACGTTGGAATTGACCCCGGGTGAGTGGAGGTGCGGGATTCTGATCGTCGATTAAATGATTGTGTATACTTTTGAATGAGATCGTGGGCCGCAGTGGGAAGCGAAGCAGCTGACGAGACATTGCGGGGAGTACTGGCCGCTGAGTCGCCAAGGGTGGAATAGATGCCATGTGATCGATGGGGAGAGGCGGCAAAGGAGCGGTAAGCCCTTGTTGTCTCGTCCGTGTTCGATGGATCGCGGACCTTGCGAGGCGAGGTGAAACTGTAGACAGAAGCACGCCAAGCGTTGCTGCCATCCGACCAGCCAGGGACAGGCTTACGCGGCTCAGGTGGCTGAGAAAAGGGATATTGTGGACGTTTTGCAGGTTTTGGGCAGACCGAGTCAATAAAGCGACCGGCCATCATAATGCCACTGGAGTAGTCGTGGTAGAATTCCGAGTCTGAAGAAAGGCTCTCTTCATAGACAGGGGGGCGAGGAGGAGGAGGAGGAAAGTTGTATATTGCGGCGAGGGTAGCCATGGAGGGAGAGAGATGATGAGGATCTGATGCAGAGGAAGAGGAGGAAGAAAGGGAGTCGATAGAGTCCGACTCTGATTCTGGGGGGGGCAATTGGAGATCAGCTCTGCGACAATGGTCTGAGCAATAGAGAGGAATGGAGTTGTTGAGGCGTTTGCGGTCTCTACGCTTGGGAATGATCTGCCTGTCGCAGACTGGACACCAGGCCGCGTCGTACTCCATGGCGAGAGGAAGCGGAGGAGGGCTGAGCTCTCGGCCGACTTTTAAACCGCCATCGAGATCTGGAGATCCCATGTGTCTTGCCCGATTTGTTCCTGCCCCTCGTCCCGGTCGCCCGCACTCGGAATCCCAAACCGAGGCACCGCGGCCATCTCCCGCCAAACCCTACTCCTCCCCGCCGGTCTTTGCCGTCCCCGCATTGCGCCCTCGCCGTCCTCACCGGAGCCCTCCTCTCCTTCACCATCCATGCAGCGCCCTAGCAACGCTCTGATCGGCTTTTGACATTGAAATGTCACTAGCTTATTGATGCCCATCCAGGCGGCAAATCTTTTCAAGGGACTAGCAGCTGTCTTACGTCAACCAGCTACTTGTGGACTCAAGCTTATGCTCGCCTCATTTCACCTCCAACTGGTTGTGTAATAGTAAGGGCTTAAAGGTATAGATAGGGTTGTATCCTATCCGAGTCTTTCCAAGGCTTCCATTAACGCCTCTTGCCTCTTTTGTTCAAACAACGGACTAGCCGATGATAATAAACTCTCTATGGTTTCATATCTTTCCGATTTTTCTTCAATCTAACCACCATTTAAAGGTCATTTATGTCCACAAACAGCGTCGGACCATATACTTACACAATAGCCAGAGTATTTCAGTGTGACTCGTATGCTATGACCTTCCAGGAGTGTCACCGATGCCGAGCATTGCAACGACGACGCTCCGACGATGGTGAATCCTTCAATTCCAAACGCCTGTTCGCGCAAAACGCTTTCCAGTTCTTGCGCATAGAATGGCGTTGGCGATTCCATCGTAGCTGTGTTCCTGAAGCCCAAAGTCTGCTTCAGCTTCTTTACGAATAATCCAAATCCCATTTTATGCAAATCTAACGCGTGGATGAGTGGGGGTGGAGCGAGGCTGCTGGATATCATCAGCCAAGAAAACGTTGCTGTCCGGTTATCTGCGTCGTTTTTAGCAGTCCGCCAGAGTGTCGCCTCCAAGCTGCCTTTGGCGTACAGGTTTCAACCCCATGGCAACCTTGCATGAACACGAAATTTTCCATAGCTCTAGTGTGGGGTATATGCTTCCACCGACCAAAAATCCCATGTCGATGTACATATGTCATATGATGATTTACATTCTTTTAGGGGTTCCATTGAACGCCGTTAGCGCTTAACTTGAACCGATTGTTTGCTCTTGCTTTCCAACGCCGTCCGCCGTCCCTTTCACCACCAGCGCCACATGGACGTCGTCAAAGCCGTGGAGACTTATGTGACCAAGATGGTTTCGGAACCATCAGCCATGAAAGTATTACTCCTGGATACGCATACGGTACGTCATGGGATGAACATGCCCACCGCATTCAACTCAATTGCTTTGACAAAGACACCTATCGTCTCATTAGCCACCACTCAATCCATCCTTCTCTCCCATCAAGTCTATCTCACAGATCGAATAGACAACTCCATGCGAGACCGCATGCCCCACATGAAATGTGTATGTTTCGTAAAAAATTGTGACCAAAGTCTAGAAGCCCTAGAAGCAGAGCTACGAGAACCAAAGTATGGAGAGTACTACCTGTGTCAGTCGGCACCTTCTTCTCTCAGCTGCAGACGCTGAAATCGTCCCCAGACTTTAGCAATATATTGAGCAAACGTGATATCGAACGCTTGGCAGAGGTGGACGAGTATGAAGTCGTGAGAGAAGTCCAAGTGCGTCCCATAATTTGCCAAGCCAAAGATCAATTTAAAACTTCCTCAAGGAGTTTTTTGCGGATTATGCACCATTACTTCCCTGTCTCTTCTCGCTTAATCACGTTCCTTCGCAAACTCTGCCTTTATACGGCTCAACCCACAATGTATGGCACCCAGGGGCGTTAGACGCCACCGTTCACGGAATCATTGCCGTTCTTTTGAGTTTGAAGAAGAAGCCGATCATCCGCTACGAAAGAATGAGTGCAATGGCAAAAAAGCTGAGCGTCGAGCTTCACGTGAGTTATTAACAAATAAAAAAAGTGCACCTTTGAATGGCTTCATGATTCCCCGTGTAGCACCAAATGCAAACGGAATCGTCTCTGTTCGACTTTCGATCAACTCAGGTTCCCCCACTGCTATTGATTCTAGATCGCCGCAACGATCCTGTTACACCGTTGCTATCGCAATGGACGTATCAGGCAATGGTACATGAGCTACTAGGAATACATAACGGACGAGTCGACATGAGTCTCGTACCGGATGTCAGAGCCGAGTTAGCCGTAGGTCATCGTACTTGTGTTTTTTGTTTTTTTTTGGATTGTTAAAATGTTGATTTGGTTTGTAGGAGATCACCTTGACAACAGCGACAGATCCTTTCTTCCAGGCGCATTTTCTTGATACGTTCGGTGACCTTGGAACCAACCTCAAGGAGTATGTCCAATCGTATCAGACCAAGTCGCTCGCTCAATCGCCAGCCTCGTTCAACTCGATAACTGACATGAAACGCTTCATTGAGGAGTATCCAGAGTTTCGGAAACTGAGTGGCAACGTCAGCAAGCATGTTGCGTTGGTGGGCGAATTGAGTAGATTGGTCGACAAGCACAGGTTACTGGAGGTAGGTGAAATTGAACAAGGTTTATCAACAAGTGCCGGTGCAGATTTCAAGGTAGGTCACGCCTTGACAAGTCTCCCTTTCAACCCAACGAACTTGGCGATAGAGTGTGCAGGAAATTGTCACGAATAATTCTCTTTCGCCTCGGTACAAATTACGCATTGTTATGTTGTATGCCCTTCGTTATCAGAAGACGCAGGCAAACAACATTGGCCTTCTCGTCAATCTCTTGTTGACAAATGGCGTCATGGCGGATGAAGCCAGGGTAATAAATAAAAAAGTTCTATTCTCTGTCTCAGATATTTGTGCTGATACAGCTTCAGCTAGTCTACGTCGTTTTGAACATCGCGGGTTCAGAGCAACGTCAAGACGATCTCTTTCCACCGAATCGTTACTTGCCAAAGGCCGTTCCGCTTTGAAAGGGCTAACGGTGCGCGTATATGTTGTACATTGCTTAGTGCAATTGTGTTGAACGCGCCTCAGGGGGTGGAGAATGTCTATACTCAACACAATCCGCACCTGTCACAGACACTCGAGCTTCTGTGAGAGGAATTAAGAGAAGCGAGTTATCCCTTCTTAGAAAGCTTCGGTCCGAATGCAGGTTACAAAAGTAGGGGTTACTAGGTTCCAGTATTTTTAATCGTGTGTTGATTTCGGAAGCAGGCCGCAAGATATAATCGTCTTCATGATAGGAGGGACGTATGAAGAAGCAAGGGTGGTTGCTCAATTTAACCAGGAGCAGGGAGCTTCGGGGCTGCTTCTCTAAATTCCGGTGCCCGTGTTCTACTTGGGGAACGTGTGTCCACAATTCGTCCTCGTACGTTGTTTGTCTTATCACGTTCATCGGTACTAATTAATTTCAGCTATCTTGGAATGCTCAAGTCTGCCGCAGCATCGTTCCCTGCATCCGTATATATCCCACCCGAATCCGTATCGGGTGCGCCATCACTCAATCTCAATCTGGGGGTGTCAATGTTAGTCTCGGTGGGCCGGCCGGAACTGGGGTTTACAGAACGAGTAACGAAAGTGTAGGAATGCAAGCGGACGGACTTCGGGACGGGGTAAGGAATCTGATTGGCAAAGTCAGACAAGGCGTCGGTATGCCGTAGACAGAGTGACACGTCGCTGTGTCACATGACAAACACGACTTGCTTGCACCTGTCGCTCCAGTTATTACTTTTATCGTTCTTCCAGCCGCGAGGCTGTCAGCTTAATTTTTACAATGGCAAAGGGTTTATTCGGCGGTCTCAAGGGCATGGATGCCTTTGGCAAGGTGCGCGACGTCCTGTAACATTGTTCTTTTGCACTCTGTTCATATGTGCCACGCAGACCACAGACGATGTTAAAGTCAAAACGCGGACGGGTGCCTTCTGTGAGGCTTGACTTGCTTGACTTGTTTATGGCTTCTGAACATACAGCTCGTGACCCCCAGTGACCATACTATCTGCGGCGATTATATTTGCGTTCACCACTATGGAATTCTTTGACTACCGTCGAGTGACCGTGGACACCTCTATCGTCGTAGACAGGAGTAGAGGAGAGAAACTCACCGTCAGCCTTAACATAACATTCCCCAGGGTGCCGTGCTATCGTATGTCGTCAACCTTGCATGACAGCAATAAATATCTTTGACGTGTATATCCATCCAGTCCTTAGTCTTGATGTCATGGACATTAGCGGCGAACAGCAGAGGGACATTACCCACAACATTCTCAAGACGAGGTTGGATGACAAAAACCGGCCAATACAACACGCTGTTAGTGTCGAGTTAAAGAACGACCTTGACAAAATAAGCGCAGGCAAAAGTAATAATTATTGTGGTTCGTGCTATGGTGGGACGGAACCTGAAGGTGGTTGCTGTAATACTTGCGACGAAGTGCGACAGGCATACGTGAATAAAGGCTGGAGCTTTTCGAACCCTGATGCTGTCGAACAAGTATGGCTTTCACATTCCATTTGTCTTTGCGAGTCCCATATAATCCCTCGTAGTGTGTGCAAGAAGGTTGGGCAGACAAGCTGAGGGAGCAAGCGAGCGAGGGATGTAACGTATCAGGCCGACTGCGTGTTAACAAGGTCGTCGGAAACATCAACTTTTCGCCGGGCAGGTCTTTCCGGTCCAGTCATGACCTTGTTCCGTATCTCCGGGACGATGGCAATCGACATGATTTCTCGCACAAGATTCATCATTTGGCATTCGAAGGTACTAATAGGAGCCCCACCCCCACTTGCTGTTCCTACCTCTCATCCCTTATACAGGCGACGATGACTACCACTATGGGAAAGCTGAAGCCGGAAGAGCTATGAAGAACAAGCTGGGATTGAATGTGAATCCCTTGGATGGCGCGAGTGGTAATGTAGGTTACGTTATTCACTGGGCTGGCGAACGGCAGGCTGACTTCGTGAGCAGACTGAAAAGGCACAATACATGTTCCAATACTTTTTAAAGGTCGTTTCCACTCAATTCAGGACACTTGATGGCAAAAACGTGTGTCATTTTATTCCTAGAGTTGTGAAGGATAATTTAGATTTTTGCCCCCCCCCCACCCCAGATGAAGACACATCAATATAGCACCACCCACTTTGAGCGTGACTTGACAGAGGGACAGACAGGTGAATCTCCAGGTGGTACTCAGGTTCAGCATGGTATCGCGGGGTTACCTGGTTCGTTTTTCCTGATTTGGTCCGGCCCTGTTTTTTTGAATGAATGAATCACGTCAGGTGCATTCTTCAACTTTGAGATATCTCCTATCCTTGTTTCGCATTCAGACACTCGGCAGTCTTTTGCTCACTTTTTGACCTCGTGGGTGTATCAGCGCTTTATTTCAGACAACATGATTTAGTAATACCCTCCCTCTTTTTAGGACGTGCGCGATTGTCGGTGGTGTCCTGACTGTTGCATCGTTGATAGACGGTATTCTGTTTGCCACAGGACGCGCGCTCAAAAAATCTGCCGTGTCGAGTGGTGGGAATGGGTATGGTGCCAAGTTGATGTAGCCACACACTCATTCGCAGTAACCTTTTACATACCATGTGCACACTTGTTCTAGACATCTTCCGGTGTATTGACAGGTGGTTGCTGCTGTATATTACATGATAAATGCACGACGCGACACGACAACGGTAATATGCTAATGCAAGTCTTAACCAAGCAAACCATCTCATCAGCTCTTCTTCAATTGCTGTATTGAATTGCCTAGTCTGCGCTTTTTATTAGGTGGAACAGTATTTGCTTGTGATTTGGCATAATCAACCTGAATAGAGAGGTTGGGCTCATGGCTGACTAGGCCATCATTATAACATACCTTGCTCGTAAGTATGAGTTCGTCATCACTTAAAGGACCGTTCTCGGCAGCCGGAGTGGGTTGTGGCTCATCTTCCCTGCTTGACGACAAATCCTTGTCGTCCTGCTGGACTATCGGCTTCCTCCTCCTCTGAGCACGACGTTGCTTAATTTTGGTTGGTTGAAGAGTGGCTTCTTGCTTGTCGTTGCTTTTTGGTACATCCTCATCTTCGTCTTCTGACTTGACGCGTACGACAGCTCGAACGCGTCGCACAAGCCTCGATGGGGCAGGGTTCGGCGACTGGTCCAAAGTCGTGCCTGAGACGCGAACGTCCGACGTGCGAGGCCCGTCGGCACGCGCTGACTTTGCAGAATGCTGCCCAGCTGCCTTCGGTTTCCGCGATTGTGCTGGAGTTTCAACTGGTTCTGAATCTCCAATGGCCGATTTTGATTTGCCGTTGCTCGGGCTCGAAAAGTAACCTGCCACAGCAGCTCGTTTCATCTCGAGTAAATGCGTTGGTACGATTTGCTCGAATGTCTAGAGTTTTTTGTACCGTTAATAAGCAAATTGGGAAAGGATCGAGAGTTTGCGCACTCGAGTGGTCATCATCATCTCGTCCAGCTTGGTAGAAAGCGAACATCTCTCTTCTTCGACGCGTGTAAAGTGTTCTTGCCAGTTCCGCGCCTGCTCCTTCCAATGAAGGACCTCTCTTTGTAATGAAGAGATCAATTCTCTTTGGCTATCCATCTTTCATAGGCGTCCAGAAAGCGTAGAATAGGAAATGGCGGCGCTCACCGTCATCTCAGCTTGTACGAGCTAGCATATTGCCAGTTGATGTGGGTGGTAAGGTAAGGGACAAATGACTCACGGAGTCTTTGTAGGCGAGAATATCTTTGGCTTGGGTACTGAGCTGGAGTTGAGACTCGCGACTCAGGTTAAGAACATTGTCGCGCTCTTTCTGCGCGTCGCGGGCATCTGTTGTTGCCTGTGCCAGTTGTTTCTCAAGGACCTTGAGCTGATGGAGGGTAAGTATAAGATGATAAAGTGAAACGGAAGACGGACGGTTTTGAGAGCGGAAGATATTGAAGATTCCAGAAGGGCGGCGGGGGAGGAATTGGTCATGGTGGAAGCTAGCTAGCCGTGTTTGGCAGTCGGTTGTTCAACGTACGGCCAAGATGCTTCCCCCCAATCCCTCTGGCACGTCGGTCTCCGGAATACCCCGCGCCAAACGCCCTCCACCCCACCCCATCAAGGTCCCATCCGACACCCGTATCAGATCCATTTCAAACGCCTCCTCTTCCTCTTCAACTCTATCGCTTGCAACTCCCTTCAGCGCCTCCCCCGGCAACCTCAACCTCCTTTGCTCCCGCCAAGACCCTGCTTATCCCTCCTCGGCCAGTCCCACAAGTCCTTTTTCCCCTTTGCAGTCTGCAAAAAACGAGTATGTCCTGGCCATGCACGATTACTCTCCTCAGCAACAAAACGCCACATGTCTTTCATTTCGCGCCGGTCAGGTGATCCACGTTCTGAACAAAGATCCCAGTGGATGGTGGGACGGCGAACTGGAAGGAAGGCGGGGCTGGTTTCCTAGCAATTATGTCAACGTAGAGTCAGAGTATTTCGACGACAATCCCAAGGATGTGAGGCGTGTACGTCTTTTTCCCTTTCCGTATCATCCAATCTGCTGAGTATGTTTAAAATGAAGGTGAGACGAAATTTGGCTTTTGCAGGTCCACACGATCCCATCCAACCTGATTCGCCCACTCTCGAGTCATCTCGCAATATCCAAGCAAATTCTATGGACTCTTATTGCCCCTCCTTGATGGTTCAGCTAATCAGTGTTTTTACCGTCATGCAAGACGCCGTGCATAAGCAAAAAGTTCCCCATTATATCCCAGCCGCCGCTCATATTGTGAAGCATGTTCGTAACATTCTCTCTGCCATGGGGACCGTGTACAAAGGTGCACCTGTCCTTCAGAAGAACCCGGCCCTGGCACGAGAACGGAAGGATTTACTGCAAACTCTAACTCCCCTCATCGAGAGCGCAAAAACCGCATCGGAAACACCTTTGAGCAGAGAGCAGGATCGTGCAGTAGAAGCCATGATGCGTTGTGCCGTCGAGGTCATCAATCGTACACGGCGTTTTCTCGTTGTAGGCGTTCATTGCGGCTTGAAAATTCCAGATCATCGAGGGGTAAATGAATCCGCAATTTGGTCTACGCAATCCATGGGTGTCCAAAGCGCTAGGTCCGCAACTATGGATCTGGAGCAGATTTCAGTACAAAATGCGAAAAAACCACTGTCACCTCGGATGTTGCGGACTGCTAAGAGCCTTGGCGACCTTCGGAGTGGAAACGAACCGTCCTTCCAAAGCCTATCACCAGTCCCCCCTCTACCAAAACAAGAGGATATTAATCAACTTAAGCGTCAACTTCAGGTACGCCACAAGGCACATACCTCAGCGAGCAGCTCGTCGTCGTCGTCCTTCTCATCCCAAGATGTAGTGCCACCCTCTCCAACTCATCCACCTTTCCCATGTGGCCCAACGATGGCCCGACACATCCTTGACACTGTCACCCACATTCACGACGTTTTTCTTTCCACCAATGCCGCTTTCATTGGACACACCCACGCGTACTCCCAAGAAGCACATGCCTCGAACAAAGTACGACTTTGTGAGCTTGGAAACGAGATTACCGATCTCGCCTGCAAGCTCCTCACTTTGGCGGATGCTATACTCCAGCACCCAGGCATCGCGAAACATAAACTCGATTATATGGGATCCTCCCAGCGACGCCTATTCGACCTTGCAAATACATTCGCAAAGATTGTCCGATCAATTGCTAGCACAGATCAGTCTCCCATGGATGAAGATGAAGAAAGACGCGCCATGCAAAAGACGGCTACAGAATCATGTAAAGCTGCAGCAGATTGTCTATCAGCCGTGAGGGTCTGTTTAGTGAACCAGGGTTCTAGTCAGAAACCTTTCATCGTCAAGCCTATCAATATGCGCGAACAACTGTCATGTCCAAACGACTCCATAGAAGACACTGTCACGAATGATGCCTGGCTACATGATGAAGACAGGATGGTCGTAACTCAATCTCCCTCTCCCGTTTTCCCCCCAGAAGAAGAGGAAGTGGAGGAAGTGGATGAGGCCACTTCAGCGCAAGGTAGAATTGTTTGCGAACTGATACCCGTTCCAATTGTGGTTCCTAATTCTCCACTCGAACCTGATTTCCCTTCTCCAACCTCCGTTGTTCGTACGGACGATGGCACAACATGGGAGGGTAGCACCAGGAACCACTGCAAAACAGCGGCTACCCCCGACCTACCGGTAAACCCTCAACTATGGTTGTTTTCGCATGATTATGAACACGATGATGTCGCGTACAATAACGAAGGACTTCTCGTTGGAGCTACGTTGGAAGCTCTCGTCGCGAAAATGACTCCTCATGATAGCATTGTTGACTCGGCCTTTTCTGCCGTGTTCTTCCTTACGTTCAGGTTATTTTCCACTCCAGTTGAGCTTGTCGAAACGATCATGACGAGATACAACATCAAGCCACCAGCGGACCTGCCCCATGAAGACATGAGCATTTGGGAGCAAAGAAAGGGGCTCCCAGTTCGCCTGCGCATATCCAATTTTATCAAAATGTGGATTGAATTTTACTGGCGACCTGGTGTAGACAATCCTGCCATGCCATTTTTGACGTCCTTCCTACGCAACACACTGTCCCTCGCTTTTCCTGGAGCCGCCCAACGGATCCTGGAACTGCTTGAAATGCGTAAGCGTTCAGACGTAACAACTGCAGTAAGCGAACGCATCCGAGACCCGGGAATGTCCATCAATCCACCTATAATGCCAGTGATTAATGGAGAGATTCCAAGGCCTATCATGACCAAGACTTTGTTAGTTACACTCCGAAAGAAAGAATGGACCAGCATTTCCGTTATGGACTTGGACGCGACAGAGTTGGCAAGACAACTAACGATCAAGGAATGTGACTTGTATTGTGCAATTCAGCCAGAGGAGATGTTAGAGACCGGTCAACAGTGTGCCAAACCGCCAGTCAATGTAAAAGCTGTGACTTCCCTGAGCACCGCTATAACTGGTTGGGTGGCAGAGTGTATCCTCAGCGAAACAGACATCAAGAAACGGTCCCTCATTATCAAGTTCTTCATCAAAGTTGCCGACGTAGGGCCTCTTTTTGTGTTGCACTTTATGTGTCGCTAATGCGCTTGTGTCCAGCGTTGTACGGCTCTGAATAACTTCAGCACTCCACGTGCAGTACTAGCAGCAATAGACTCTTCCACCATAGCAAGGCTTCATCAGACGTGGCTTGTTAGTCTTATCTTATATTCATCAGAATCCATATGACCTGACGACACACCAGGGTGTTCCTCAAAAACACAAGTCTATACTCGACTCGCTACGGCGGCTTGCTGATCATGGCCGTAACTATCATGAGTATCGAAGCAGACTTCGGAACACAGCTCCTCCAGCTGTGCCTTTTCTGGGTATTCCACATTAATCACCTCTCGTTGCCTCATACTGAGCACGCTAATTCAAAGGTCTTTATTTGACGGATGTGACTTTTTGTCGAGAAGGCAATCCATCGTACAGAGCAGCTCCAGCGAACCCCACCAAGTCCCTTCTCAACTTTAACAAATATCATAAACTCGCTAGGATTGTACAAGGTTTGGTGTCTTTTTTCACAAACATGATTACGCTGATTGTGATATATTAGACATGCAACGGTTCCAAGTGTCCTATCATCTCAAGGCCGTTCCTGAAATTCTGGAATATCTTACCATTTGCTTTGAGAATGCGAGAAAACATGGTGATCTGAAAGACTTGTACCGCCGGAGGTCAGTAGTTCTTTTTTACACCATTCATTTCTAGCGATGACCAATGCTCTCCAGTCTTCTTGTTGAACCTCGACAATCTCAATCCTCTGACTCGCAACTACCTCATGGAGAAGTGCGGCATTTGTTCAGCTGGGCAACTCGCTCTCAATCACAATCACAACCGCAAGCGGCAGCATAATGATTTCTCGCATGCTTTCTTTTTTCCCCATACTATATCAAGGATTCACTCGGATGAATATACCTGGAACTGTATAATCGACTCGCTCCGTTCTGTAATCAACTGGATTTGTCAGTTATTTATTCTTTCATTATACCACCATTGCAATTCCTTGACCTGATTATGGTATAGCATTGTTGTTGTTGTATATACCCCACAGTGTACTACTTTGTCCTTCCACATTTAACGAGAGATATGCCGATAGGTAGTGACGTAGAAGCCTGGATTAGTTCCATTCTCCTGTGCGAATCTGGGATAAGTGCGAGACGTAACTCCCGGACCCTGCATTAGACGCTGTTAATGAGCCATATATAGTTCCATTACTATCGGCGAACGCTTACAAAATCATAAACAAAAGGTCTGCTTTGAGTTACACCAAAAAGCCGCGAACTCTCCAATATCATGGAATAAATGGGAGACGGGTCATTTGCCGGTGCATGTACACTCCAGCCCAAGTTGATGGCACGAATATCCCAAAAAGCAACAACACTATGGCGTGCCAAACCTGCTGCCACATAGCTAGAACCACCTCCACCGCATGAGACCGAATATATTGACTCATAGGACAAAGGGTCATACAAATTTAACACTGGACGAAAGTGGAGCAAGACCAGGAAGCCGAGGGTCCCACATCAGTTGAATGCAAGGATGATCGGAGATCATAGCACCTGACCACACCATCAAACCATCCAGAAACGAGTATTTGTGGGCTGGAACCCCACGGAGAAGACGCGGGAGCTTGCGCGACGCCATAGACAGCAGAGGAGGTAAGGCGCTTGGATTTAGGTTGCAGGATGGCCGAGGGACGGGCGCGGAGACCGTCTTCCGATACGGCATGCACTGTCAACGGCGTTGCGGAGGATGTGCCAAATGCGGCAAAAGGGCTGGAAGCGCCAAGACATAAGTGGGATGTCCAACTACGGGTATCAAGCTCAATAGAACTGGAGCATGAAAGGGGTGGATCGGTCAATGATAAAGTGGCACGTCCAGTTGCAGTTAAAGACAACAAACATGTTTGCGAGGAAGAGAGAGATCTAATTGGACCAGAGCGTTGGCCAGGTGGACCCACTCTGTGTCTGTCTAGTAAGAAGGATGGCTTTCTGTCCGCGGTTCGTTCTAATATCGTAGCATGTTCCAGCGAACCGTCTTGAAAACCGAGGTATAGGGTACTGTCTGGATGACTATCATCCACAAAAGTGATAGCTGTGATATCGCGGTCAGCAACAGGTAGCCGGGAAAGTCGACATCGCCCTTCTGAAATCATTGGGGGAGATACATGGTCTATCAAAGACATGGTGGATCTGTATGAGTAGATAGTGTTCCCCGCCACGACGAGAAGTCTGGACGGGTTCATAGCAAGAGCGGGTCGCAGCATCCCGTTCCATGGGTGAGAAAGAGGTCGGGCGACAAACGCGGATTGCGCCCAAGCAAAATCTGTGCGCGCATCATAATATGCGCAAGCCCTGTGCGACCAGTTAGCGCGCGTTTTTCCAAGACTATACGAGGGCCGGGGATTTGCGCGCAGGTATTCTAGCCAGCCATATTCGAGTACCTTGCGCCCCGTGATGATCGGGTTCAAATACTTTCAGATGCAACTCACAAAGGCACAGAGAATCCGGCAAGAGCAAGCAAGGCTCCCCAGATCTTGAACGTGAAGGTTCCTCAGGATAAGAATGAGGACTTCGGTTGGAAGGAAGGCGAGCGGCATCTGAAGCAAGGATCACGTGGCGAGCCGCGTCTTCACACCCGCTCATTCCGACCCCCTTCCGCTAATGCGACGCGATGTGCGCATCCTCCTCGTCGGCGATGGTCTGCAGCTCTTCCTTTTGTTTCCATTCTTTGCTTATGTGCTGCATTTGTAGAGGGCGTCGGCAAGAGCACTATAATCACCTCGCTCATCAAGGAGTCGTATATTGCCCATGTAAGAATTCTGTCCCTCTTATCTCCAGACGGTCTGTGAAGGACAATCTCAGGTGCAGCATATTGTCCCTGAGGTGACCATCCCACCAGAAGTCACCCCCGAAAATGTGACGACCTATATTGTAGATTCTGGCGGCAAGTCACGCGTCTTCAGACACTCTGCGCCGCTTGATGTTATCATTTTACAGCTGGGCCTCATGACAGAATGCATCTTGAGTCCGAAATCCGAAAGGCACATGTCATATGCGTCGTTTATTCTATTGATAATCCTAATTCGTTTGACCGCATACCGACATACTGGCTACCGCATTTTAGACAACTCGGGGTCAATGTCAGTGCTGTTTCCATGGAATCTCAGACTCCTTTGACGCTCAGCAGGTTCCGGTAATACTCGTTGGTAACAAAATCGATCTGCGTGGAGGTGAGGTGACGAACGAAGCTCTAGAGGAGGAAATCATACCCATTATGAACGAGTTCAAGGTGAAAACAATTCGGTTCGGCATGTTTTTTTTTGTAATTTACCAGCTTGGTAGGAGGTGGAGACTTGCGTGGAATGTTCGGCCAAGTTACCTCTGAACGTGTCGGAAGTCTTCTATTTCGCGCAGAAAGCGGTATTACATCCCACAGCACCCTTGTACGATTCGCGCGATCATGTTGGTAAATTCTTTTTAAGTAGCGATGAGCTGATCACATGTTGAGCAGGTATTAAAACCGGCATGTGTAGCCGCGTTGCGCCGCATCTTCAAGCTATGCGACACCAATAAAGATGGCATACTAGACGCTTCGGAATTGAATGAATTTCAGGTATTCGACACCACTCGCCATCCCAGCAGTATCTGACTCAGCCTAGCGGAAATGCTTTGATGCCCCACTTCAACTGCAAGAGTTAGAGGGTATCAAGGCCATGGTCCAGGAACATGCTGAAGGCGGCGTTCGTGATGGAGGGTTAACCGAAACTGGGTTCCTGTATCTGCACACTATTTTCATCCAACGTGGTCGACTTGAAACGACTTGGACAGTCCTTCGAAAGTTTGGGTATGCTGAAGATCTACGACTAACAGAGAGTTTCCTATCGCCCAAGTACGTTCTATATGTATTGCCGTTGTGTATGCAGTCATGGTAATCCCTTTCTAGGTTTGAAGTCCCGTACGATTGCTCTGTTGAGCTTAGTCCACTTGGTTATCAATTTTTCACCGATATATTCGAGACTTTTGATCAAGTTGGTGCATAATTCTGTCTTTCTATCCTTACTCACGATTACAGGATCAGGATGGGGCTCTTAAGAAGGAAGAGTTGGAAGAGCTGTTCAGCACTTCTCCAGGAAATCCATGGGCATCACAAGGCTTCCCCGATACTACATTATCGGACGACACGGGTGCCGTGACATTGCAGGGCTGGTTAGCTCAGTGGAGGTTCGTGTCCTTCCAGGCGAATGCCACGGCGATTTGATGTAAATCAGTATGACAACGCTACTTGAGTACAAAACTACCTTGGCATACCTTGCGTACCTTGGTTACCCAGACGAGCCACGAACAGGAGCACTTCAAATAACAAGAACGCGCAAAATTGATAGAAGAAAGGGCGAGGTCACGCGGAATGTCTTCCTATGCTACGTTTGTGGTGCAGCCGGATCGGGTAAAACGTCGATATTACGAGCATTCGCGGGGAAACCGTTTGGAGAAAACTATGAACCCACTGGCAAGATGATCAGTGTCGTGAACTCTGTGGACATTGACGGGTCTGAAAAGTATCTGGTTGTGAGTGTTCGTTTTTTCAGGCCCCTGTAAGCTAACTGCGTTTGGCATGGTAAGCTACAGGAATTTGGTTCAAGATTTGAAGCTGAGACGTTGCGCAGCTCGAGAAAGACCGACATTGCTGATGTTATTGTCTACATATACGATTCAAGTGACACAAACTCTTTTTCGTACATTAGCAATTTACGAGTAAGTGGCGTGGTTGATCGTATGAACTAGCTCACTCTTCTGGCAGCAACAATACAGTTTAGATCATATACCCACGTTATTTGTCGCAACCAAGTCTGACCTAGATCTTGCACTACAGGTAAGTGAGTCAGTGGATGGTGCAATCACACAGTCGGCTGACGTGGAATAGCGTCATGAGGTTCAACCAGACGTATATTGCCGACGACTAGGATTACAAGTGCCAGTGTCTGTAAGCGTAAAGACGGGGCAGCTGGCGGATGCATTCCATGTTATATGCAGCATTGCAATGAAGCCGTGAGTGAGATTATTTCGGGATAGGGGAAGGTTTGATGGTATTGATTAGACAAAGTGCCATACCTGGCGGCGGCGAGCGAGCGCTAAGGTCTCGAGCACGATTGCGGACGTACGTGACGCTGACGGCGCTGCTGGGGGGGTGTACTGCGGGACTACTTGTGATGTACCGGGCGCTTGTGCGGCCAGGAGGAGGGATTCCATGGTGGGGAGGATGGCTTGTTGGGAGGCGGTAGTAGCGATCCGGAAAGCGACGTGTAAGATCCGAATCTGAGGAGAACGTGCTCGTCGAGCGCGGCTGCGTTGCTGCTTTTAAATCAACATCGATCCTACTTTCTCTCAGCTGCAACCATGGACGAGGACATGTTAGACTCAACCCCGCACTTCATTCCCCATTCTCCTGCCTTCCATGGCCCCAGAAAAATGCTGTATGTCCTCTCTGCTCCCCCCAGAAACCCCCTCACTCCCTTTTTCAGTGATCTAGTTTTTGTCCAGGACTGCACTGGCAGCCAGGGCAGCTACATCACTTCTGCAACAAAGAACATCGAGCAGATTTGTTCCACCATCTTTGAATCCGGCAGGCTACAACATCCAGAGGACCTCCGTGTCGGCCTCGTTGCCTTTCGTGACCACCCTCCACAGGACCATACATACGTAGTAAAGAACTTTGGTTTTTCGTCTGACACAAGTAAAGTCCACAAAGACCTCTCCACTCTCTATGCTTCCGGTGGCGGAGATGGCCCAGAGGCAGTCACCGCTGCCCTCGCAGAAGCCCTCAACATGGAATGGAGAATGGATGCCAGTAAAATGGTCGTTCTCATTGCCGACGCCCCGCCGCATGGCATTGGGGAATATGGCGATGGTAAGCGAACGTGTTCATCCTTTTTTCTCTGACTCTCGTTCATCTCATAGGCTTCGACGATGGTTCTCCCGACGGACACGATCCTCTGCAAATCGCTAGAATAATGGCCAGTCGTGGAATCACACTCGTGAGTAACATTATTTTCATATAGAATTGCTTGATCCATGTCGTTTGTTAGTTCTTCGTCGCCTGCGAGCCAGCATTGAGCGGTTATTCAGTGAGTCATCACACGTCACACACATATTCAGACGCTCATGTCCACGCCAATCAGTATGCAACTGATTTTTACCAGGCAATCACGACCATTACATCAGGGTTGATGCTACCTTTAACAACAGCAGACCTACTTGCCCATGCTATTGTTGGCAGTGTGTTGGAAAATTTGGATATGGAACGACTCGTCCGTGAAGTTGGACATGCTGTAGCCCAACGGATATTAGGGAACAACGAAAGCGTCGACGATGTGGCCAGGGAGCTACATGAAAAGCTCTTGTTACGCAATGAAAACACCAAAAAGGTCGTCATTGAGAGTATATATAGAGAGTCCGAAGAAGCCAAGCATAATGTTGAAGTATTCCTTCAGGCACCTTCTCTTACTGAAGCCCGGCCACTACTCAAACGAGTATGTTTCATCTGCAAGTTATGTAGATCTTATTTTAACCTTCGCAGGTGCATGGTACACGCTTCACAGATAAATACCTTCAAGCTCGACAGTCATTCTCTCGCAGTTCCTACTCTCCATATACCGTGCCACCACGCACGTCAACGTCAACGGTCAAAACACCACCATCATCTCCAAAAGCTGTTCCTCATTCGCCCCCAAGGAAGGTGGTAACGGACTTTGCTGCATTCGGAGCACCGGCGTCAGCCAGCGTTTTCAAAACAGCTGTAGCGTCCACTCCATTCTCTGTAGCAGGGGGCAAAGCTGCCTTTGCAGGAATTAGAAATGGAGGTTCACGGACTTCTTTTGATGACGATGATGAAGATGAAGAGGACGGAGTGCAAAAGGTTGAACTGAGAGAAGGGTCTATCACTTTCGATCAGGTGTGCATTGTGCTCTCATATTATTCGATCCGGGGCTGACATGCAACAGGCGAGAAGAATTGCCTTGCAAAGTGCTTGGCGCAGCACGGCCGCCTAACATCATCTCAATATGCACATTTATCCCAACTTTGTCACTTGTACTGTATCACCCGTGATTTTTGTTTTTCTCCTCTCAGGAACTTTCCGTATTCTTGCATCCGTTGCTGTAGATCTCAATAGTTTGATTGTCAAGGTGGGGGTATCTAGTTCCGCTTGCGTTTTAACTCCTGGTGCTCCCCACCAGAGTATCAAGGACCTCTGAATTTCCGCATTGATTTTTGGCCCTCATTGCAACTTTCCTCTTTCTCCGCCTTTTCTTTGCGCGTTTCTCCTCGTCTTTCCTCATTTTCCTCTGGTCGCGACCCTCAGCCGTACCATGCTCCCTTTTTCTCCGCGGTAAAAACTCCGGTGCTGCAGAAACATGTTCTGACTCTTCCCTGGGGGGAGGATTCGCCTCCAAATCCGCATCCGGACCTAACACCGGACCTCGAAAAAACCTTGAATATAGATTTTGTTTCGCAGCCTCTCGTTTAGCGGTGATAAGCAAACCGTATTGCGGCGTAGGGATACCTGTACCGGACGACTCCGTAGACGCAACGGCTCCAGGTCTACGGTTCGACAGAATACCCGTCGATGTGCGAGACAAGACAGGAGTGTCTACGTCGTTTCTACTAGCCTGGAAACGAAGTACTAGATGAGCAAAAAATGGGAGAAGATTTCGATATATAGGTCGTCCTCACGTCTGACTTTTCGTCCTCCGAGTCACTATTGTAAAATTTCAATTGGATTGACTTTGCGGCTGCAGAGAAAAGACTTTGAGATAAGTCAGATTGAGAGTGTCGGGGGAGACAGATGGAGACGCAACTGATCCCAGAAGGGAAAGGCCTCGTCGCGATCTTTGCCCACACCAGCGAGAGTCCGCTTTTGCGGAATGGCGAGTGGTCTTGATATAGCGCCCTCACGCAGCCCGTTGCCTTTGCCTGACCAGCCCTGGGCAACCAGGTATGAGTGTCCATCCAGCGGCATCAAGGTTTGCGCCGTCAAATCCAGAAAAGGCAATCTTATTTTATATGCTACTCCTATAGTCCATCTGCGTACTGGAAATCACCCGAATTCCCATACTATGGGATGGCTCAGAACGGGATTCTCGAGTGAAGTAGTACCTTACCTCCCAGATGTCAATGGCAACTTGACAACTCTCGCGGACGACTCGAGGAGCATCCGCTCTGGTCATCCATTCCCTGAGATGTGGTAAAACCTCCGGCGTCCCGATTCCTCCCAAAGCCTCTGCAGCCTCGTGTCGTACCATCTCATTCTCGTCTGGATTTTGTAAAACTTTGAGAAGGGGCGGGACGGAGTGTGGTGAGAGCATCTGGCCAAATACAAAGGCAATCTCATGCCTTTCAGTTGACTCATATCAGTTTACAATATGCGAGGAGCGTTGGGTGTACGGACTTGAAAAGCTCGCTGTCGTCCGAAAACCCAGAAGCAAGCGCATCCACTGCATCCGTCGTGCCAATATTGCGAAGTGCAAACATGGCACGATAACGCTGAAATAGAGGAAGATTTTTGTTGATAAGCTGTTCTCTGAGTGTTGCAACATTCGACGGCGAAGACTCGTCTGGTTTTGCACCTCGTAAAAGGCCCGAAGTCGCAGGCGCGGGATCAATCGATGTGTACAGTCTTGCAATGTCGTGAGATCTCTGGCCTTGTGTTGTGCGAGATAGATTATGCGTACGGTATATGAGATTCTGAGGACGCATCCGAGTGGTATTGTAGTGCCTCTTCAGAAGCGTCCCACTCTATTCTTGCGATGGCAATCTCACACGTTTCCCTCACCGTTCGCTCGGAATCAGATAAAAATTCCTTGAGAACGGGCATCGAATCAATGGAAGAGATGGCACCCATTGCTTCCGCCGCCTAGCCGTGTACGATTGAGAATTGCTACAAATGTCACCCATACATACAGACCTCGTGACGGACCATAGGGTCCTCGGAAACGTCTCGTAAGACAGATTCAAGGGCAGGTAGAGCAGAGATCTGTTTCATCTGTCCCAGACAATATGCGAGCTCATGCTTTAACAGCGCAGATGAGTCACTAAACCCTGGGGTGAAGTCTGAGAACACCTCGCGCCGATGGTTGTGCATACCTTTGGATATTATCCTGACGGCATCGTCATTTTTGAGTGCTTTGAGCGTAAACAAAGCACGAAATCGTTTATGTAAAGGCGCATTTCCCGGTGAATTGAGGAGAGTCTCTTCTAGTCTTTGAAGGTCATTTGGTGTTATCTGTTCAGCCATAAGAGGTCGAGGCGGCTCTGATTGGCTCGGCAGCAGCCGCAGCCTATCTGTGAGTGATAAAATAATAAAATAAAAAATGTGGAATACATAATGTATCTACCTCTGACGAAAGGGGCCGACAACCCGTCGGTCACCTAGCCGGTCGATAGGGACCGTGCAAGACGTAGTACTCGTGATATCCGAGACACAGTACACAGTATATAAAGCCACATAGGATGAGGGGCATAATATCATTCTCAGAGGGCTAACCCCCCTTGTGTGACTCTCTAAGTTCATCTCCACACTCGCTCCACCATCACGGCGTACCACATCATTGCGCGAGAGGTTATGGGCCCCGCCCCAGCACAGAGTGCTCCTTCTATAATGGACGCAGCACCCCCTTTCGACAGTGGACAACCCGAATTCAAACAAGAGAGTAACGGCAGCAACGTGGAAGAAGAAATCAATCCACAAGATAGCCAGACCCCTATGCCAACCAAGACAGTCAAAAACATTCCTCAGACTGTCACCACGCCCACAATCGAATCACCAGACACTGGCAACCACTGTGGCCGTACTCACCACCGGCAACAGCCATCTGATTCATCGAGTTCAAGCTCTTCACGAAGCTCGTCTCGACGTCAACACCGCAAACACAAACATCGCCATTGCCAACACTCCAGTAGCTCCTCAGGCAACTCTAGTTCATCTAGATGCAGCCGTTTGCGAAGTCACAAACGACGTCGCCAACGCTCACACTCCAAAACTGATGGGTGAAAGGACCATGTCTATTGTCAGCTCCTGAAAGTGTTCAAAAGGGACGCACCATTATCTGACAAATTCCGCAAAGACGAAGTTCTACGTCACAACAATTGGATGGCCTGGAAAACCTCCATTATGCAGACCCTCACCAACAGTCAACTCGAAGGTTTCCTCTTTGGCAACTATAAGGCACCAGAGAAACCCATAACCCATCCAGAACACAAAGCCTGGGATACGCTTGACCAAGCTGTCAGCGATCACGTCTTGAAGAACATCAGTCCAAAACAGATTGTTCAAATCCCTGGCTTACTACATATCAACGGCAGCTGCAACAATGATATTACAGCCGCCACAGTATGGAGGCAGCTCTTGGATGTTTACGAGGCTTTTGATGGCCTTGTCATCTCAGATCTATATGAACAGCTTGCCATATCAGTAGCAAAGGAAAGTACTGACATGCACCCATATCAACCAAATGACCAGTATCCGTACGAGATTGGCCAATGTCAGACATCAGATTGAAGATCACATCTTCAACGGAATGCTCCTTGGCACATTGCCTAAATCCTGGTGCAACTTTATCAATGGACTCGAGGAAGTATGGCCGCCGCTTTACAAAAACCTGGAGAGAAGGGAGGCGGATTATCAACCATACACTTGATCAACATCATCCTAGCTGAAGGAGGACGAGATAGAAGGAGTGACGGAAATGACCGTGCTTACAACTCCAAGGACTATAGACGTCGCGAAAACAAAGATCGGCACTACCGATCAAAAGACGAAAAAGATTGTTGCCACATTTGCAGATTTACCAACCATCTGACAAAGCATTGCAAGTGGAAAGATGCTGGCGGATTTTGCAACCAATGCAAACAAGGTGGACACTGGACAAAAGATTGTCATAAGCGGACAAAGACAAAGACAAACCGCCGTTGAGTACGAGTACTCGAAACAGAGACGGGGAAAATTCCCAACGTCGAGGGGGAGAGACTGTGAATACAGCCATTACTACCTCCAATGTAAACGAGTCGAATAGCGCCAATATCACCCAGTTTGATTATTACTGCTGGTTAGCTGACTCTGCAACTACATCCCATATTGCGAGAGACAATCTGTCTTCTCCACATATCACCCTCGGCGCACAACCGTACGAGGAGTAGGGAACGTCCAAGTAGACGCCCTCGGGACTGGAACAGTCAATTTATACACAACCGTCAATAATGAGAGATACACACTTACTCTCCATGACGTACTACACATTCCAACCGCCACGGATAACCTATTCTCTCTCGGCCGTTTTGAAGAGAGAGGCGGAAGCTTTGTCGCGAAAAATGGACAAGCTAAATTATATTCACGCACAGGAACGCTAGTGGCTATAGCTACAAGGCGTAATGCGTTATATCACCTACATGTTGACACTGATGAACGAAAAGTTCTCACAACAAAGAACGACTTACTGTCGTGGACCGAATGGCATAAATGCTATGGTCATATAGCCGTATCAGGCTTAAAACAAATCGTCAACCGCAAACTGTTGATGGTCTCACAGTCAATCCAGAATCTGACATCATTGATTGTGAAAGTTGTATTCGTGCAAAGCAAAAGCACTTACCATTCCCACAATACTCAGAAACCCAAACGACACATGTCGGAGAACTGACCCATACTGATCTATGGGGACCAGCCCGTATTTATATGCCAAACGGTGAGAAATACTTTATGACATTGATGATGACTATTCACATCATTGTACTTTGTTATTACTCAAAAAGAAATCGGACACCGATGAAAATTAAAGAATACCTAGCCTTCGTTGAGAGACAACTAGGCCAGAAACCAAAAAGAATCCGTGCTGACAACGGAAAGGAATATGTCAACAGCAACCTGAAAAATTGGTGTGCTGAGCGTGGCATTATCCTCGAGACCACTGCACCATACTCACCGCAACAAAACGGCGTCGCAGAACGTTATAACGGCACGCTAGCGGACATGATCAGAGCAATGCTCAGCCCAGAAACTCCCCAAAACACTCTGGGGAGGCGGCAAAGCATGCCACTTACCTACGCAACCGGGCATTCACCCGTACTATTCCAGACTCAACACCATTCCAAAAATGGTCCGGTCATAGACCACAGGTCCAACATCTCCAAGAGTTTGGACAACCCATATCTATCCTGAATGAATCAGGTTCATGGGACAAATTAGATCCTCGTGGTGAAATACACACCTTCATTGGCTTTGAAGATGGACCCAAAGCCATCCGCTATTTTGATGCACAGACGAGACAACTAAAAGTCTCGCGAAACTATCAATTCCTACCAACTACTTCCTATCGTCCTCACTTTGAGGGGAGAACCTAACAGACAATGACGATGAGTCATTATGGGAATTACAAAGCAAGTCCGACAGACCGTTGAAAATACGAATCCCCAAACGGACCCGTCCTGATGATATTGGGTCAAACAGTGACAGTGACACTGATGACGACGAGGAAATACCTCCTAAGAAAAGACAAAAAGTCAATAAGGATCAGTTAACTGAATCCGGAAAGACGCACCTTGCATTTGCCGAGGCTACGTCCCAAGATGCTCCAAATACCCTATGAGATGCCAAATCCACCACGGAATGGCCAGAAAGGAGAAAGCCATGAAAATGGAATTAGAGCAGTTGCATCATATGAAAACATGGAATTGGTAGACTTACCTCCCAGCCGAAAGGCAATCGGCAACCGATGGGTTTTCACCAAGAAATACAATAAAGACGGCACCTTACAAAAATATAAGGCACGTCTTGTAGCCAAGGGATACTCACAAGTACCTGGCATGGACTACAAAGAAACCTTCTCACCCGTCGTATGCCTAGAAACATCCGCCTGCTCCTAGCGCTCACCAATAAATTATGGTTGGACATAGCACAAAATGGACATAAAGGGCACATACTTGAATGGAATCCTACAAGAGGAAGTTTACAGTAAACAACCCAAAGGGTACAATGACAGCACTAATCGTGTCTGCAAGCTCATTAAGAGCTTATATGGCCTTAAACAAGCCAGACGAGAATGGAATGCCAAGTTTGACACCAAGATGCACGAACAAGGATTCACCCGCATACAAGCGGATATATGCGTCTACTTACAAGAGACAGAAGGCTCAGTTGAAATCATCACTGTATGGGTAGACAACTTACTCATGTTTGCAACGAGCCCAAAGATCCTAGAAGATCTACGCAAAGAAATGTATACAATCTGGGATGTCACAGACATTGGTGCACCCAAGAAAATCGTTGGAATAGAGATTGACTATGATCCCGTCACCGGACGTCTAAAAATCAATCAGCCGCAGTATATTGACAACCTGCTGGCGAAATACCAGATGACAGACGCCTATACAACGATTATCCCTATGGAACCGAATGTCAATTTAGACGACGCACCCGCAGAACCAGCCGACTCACCGATCCGAGAGCTATATCCATCTCTCGTCAGCTCATTGATGTATCTGGCCATAGCCACACGTCCAGACATTGCCTACGCAGTCCGGAAATTAGCCACATTCAACTCCAACCCTGGAAAAACTCACTGGGAAGCGGCCAAACGAGTTCTGAGATACCTGAAGGGAACAAAACACCTGGGTATCACATATCAGCGAGACCCCAACTTCAAATGAGCAAGGCCATACATGCTTACTCAGACGCGAGCCACAGCAACATAACAGACGCGAAATCCGTCAACGGATTCGTGGTTAAATGTGCTGGAGGAGCCATATCATGGGGATCATATAAACAAACCGTTACCGCGCTATCGACGCTGGAAGCGGAATATATATCCATGTCAGAGACTGCGCGAGAGCTCACTTGGTTGAGAAAATTACTCACCGAGCTGCACCTGATGCAAACGGCCCAACGTTGATGTACGGAGACAACCAGGGCGCCATAAAAGTCGCGGAAAACCCGCAGGACCATAAACGGACCAAACACATAAACACACAATACCACTTCACACGTGACAAAGTCACGAGCGGAGAATACATCTCCAATACTGCCCAATGACGGAAATGACCGCCAATATACTCACAAAGCCACTGCCGAATCAGGCCTTCAAGCCCCATATCTCCGGCTTAGGCTTGACCTAGGCTTGAGGGGAAGTGACGAAAGGGGCCGACAACCCGTCGGTCACCTAGCCGTCGATAGGGACCGTGCGAGACGTAGTACTCGTGATATCCGAGACACAGTACACAGTATATAAAGCCACATAGGATGAGGGGCATAATATCATTCTCAGAGGGCTAACCCCCCTTGCTCCGTGTGTGACTCTCTAAGTTCATCTCCACACTCGCTCCGTACCACATCATTGCGCGAGAACCTCGAACGCAAACAATATAATCTCGAGTCTCATGGCAAACCATCCAGTCTTCGTGAATAACTCGTCGAGCCTGCCCCATTCATTCCCTCGTTTACAATCCACATCTGTGTCAAGAACGACTTCAATCGTGATACTTTCGATGGCGTTTTTGCTACGCATGACCTCAATTAAATTAAGGAAGACCCTCTTACAGGAAATGGTTACATCGATAAGGTGTCCACAGTCGTTAGTCTTGTTGAGAGCAACCGATATGTTGGTCAGGAAACTGAAGTCGAAAAGCGTTCGTCCATCAGGACGTTGAGCTCTGCACATCTTGATCACTGCCTCGCTGCGAGAGGCTGCGGTGAAGGTGTTGTCGACCCAGTCCACAGCCGTAAGATTACCGATCCCCATATTTTTGTGGTTGATGCACGGTAGGATATCTTATAAAACGGAATTGTCGAGAGCGAACAAATGGAGGTGAGCGTTGGTAAAAGTAACAGGTAAAGCAATGCCGTTCTACTCCAGTCGAGTTTCTGCCTATTGTAATGCCAGACAGAACTGCGACGTTGTAATCTAATTTGCATGCACGGTTGATGGTCCTCTCCTCAATCTCGAGGGGGTATATACATAAGGAGATCGGAGTTTGAATCCACTATCATATCATGCCCAAGTCAAAACGCGCGAAGCTCGGCGAGTGCTTTCAGATTCCCTCGCCAGACACTCCTAACGATAGTGGGGTCATATAGTTTCTTTAACAAAAGTCTCAAAAAAGACACGAGAACACAAACATGCTCTTATTGAAGAGGCAAGTAACATCAAAAAAAATAATCGCTCCTGCCATTAACATGAGGGACGGACAGGTAAAAAGCAACCTCGACAAATGGCAGTATTGCTGGCTTTTCGAGGTTGGAAACATGAGAAATACCCATTTGAAAACCGTGCGGAAACTATGGAAAGAGTGCGTGAAAGCATGGCTTGACGGTACTCTTGATTGAATAGAACTATCTAGCTCTGCACGGATGTTCTTTGGACGTGGGGCAGTCATGGCAAAAGCTTTGGGCACATCGCCGGAAGAGGAGTACAAACAGGACATACATAAACTGGCACAGGTATGCACTATCATTTCTTGATCATATCGATGCTGAGGAAATGCCTGGAGAACATCAGTGGCCAAGTCGGCCTTCTATTCACAGATTCAAATCCACAAGAAGTGATTGATTGGTTTAAAGATTTTAAACAGTCTGACTTTGCGAGATCTGGAAACATTGCGACCCGGACGATTGTGCTACCTGCAGGACCCATCATGCAACGTCACACCGATCCCCCTGAGCCATTCCCGCACAATGAAGAACCTCAGCTACGAAAACTAGGCCTTTCAACATATATGCAAAAAGGGGTGCCGACGTTGCATGGTCCACATCAAATATGTCGTAAAGGCAAACCATTGACGAGCGAACAAGCCCAGCTACTAAAGTTGATCGGAGAAAAGATGGTTGAATTCAAGGTTGGACTAGTTATGCGATATGATTCAGCGACGTCCGAGGTTGAAAAAGTGGAGGGCATGAGAATTGGCAATGAGGAGGAGGAGGAGGAAGGCCTTGAGGTAGAATAGCATCCCGGCCCGTATTCCGGCTGTAGGCTTCTCATACCTTTCCAGAGCCAACTTGATGGCGGATACAGATAATGATTTCACCTTCAAGCAAGGCCCAGACATATTCTCGCCTAAAGATCTTGTCTGAACTCCATCTTTTCTATGTCGAATAAAATTTCTGATCTCCCTATTAGATCGAGCTTGGCAGACCTGGCTCTGGTGTAGCCAATCTTGCAGGTGATCTAGCTTTGGTCCCTTACAGCAAATACTCGTTTGAAGAGAAAGAGTGGGTCCTTCGTTCAGTCTTTAACGTTCAACGTTCAACGTAACACTCACTTGGTCACCTATAGGAACAAGAAATCCATCCACGTCATTCCCATCGATTCATCGGCAACACCTCTCCAAATCCCTGTTCGTCCTCGACATTAAAGGTTATCGTGTAATTGATGTTAAATTTTGCAAATAGCTTCCCAAGGGTGGCGATGCGTTCTGGCTAGACTCTCGAACCATTGGTCATGCAGTCGAAGGAGCCAATGGCACAGAGCTTTATGTTATCCAGCTCGATTTCGACACTCAGACCAGCAACCTCAATGTCTTCACACCAACAACACTGCTGGGCCACTTTCCGACCAAAACTGTGACCAACTTCCGTTACTCTCCGGAAGCTGGTTTCCTCGTTTTCTCCGATTATGTCTGGCCCGATGGTAATCTGTCCACGGTCAAAGCACAAGATAATGAGTGGGATAACCGTGGAAACACTGCGTATGTCTATGACACAACATTTGTCAGACACTGGGATACTTGGGTCGGGAAAAAGCGATCTACTCTTTTCAGTGTTTACCTTGCCAAGAGTCCAGACGGAAAGTGGGTCTTGGGGGATGAGTATTACAATCCTTTGAAAGGAACAGGACATGTAGGTATTTCAATGTTGAGATAAAAACATTCGCCTGATGAATGATTAGCATTGTCCGGTTGAACCATTCGGAGGGACAGATGACTTCGATGTGTCCAAGACAGACATAATCTATACAACAAAAGATCCAAAACTTCCAAAAGCATGGCATACGAAGCAGAATGTAGTAGCCTGCTCTCTTGATACCGAAACCATCGCTGATGATTTGTAGATATACGTTGTAGATTTCAAAGGACAAAAGCAGCCAAGAGAACTGACTTCGGGAGAGCAAGGAGCCGTACACAATCCAGTTTTCAATGCCCAAGGGACGAAGGCTGCATGGTTGGAATTAGACGAAGATGGTTACGAAAGTGATAGGTGTGCGCTTGTCAAGACCTAACATGATATCTAAAGCTCAAGTCGTTTAGAGCAAAAATAGTGATTTACGATTTCGAGAAAGAAGTACGGTTCACATTCACGCAAGAATGGGACAGATCGCCTGATTCTCTCGTGGTGAGTATATCTAGCAACACATTCTTAAGCGGCTCGTAATAGGTGCGTTCAGTTCTCGAAAGAAGGCAATCTCATATATTTCACGGCCGGTGACGAGGCTAAAATTAAAATATGGGTCCTTCCCATCCCCGCGACGCCTGACGAGTCCACAACTAAACCTGATCTGCCATCAAAGTACACCAAGCCTATTGCATTAACTCATCACCATGCAGCCTCTGCAGTCCAACCGTTGTCTTTCGGTCGTCTATTATTCACCCGCTCGTCTTACACTTCCCCCAACGACATTTTTGTCTTGAAGGGATTTGAGACTATTACATCTTCCTCAAACCACATCCACATTCATCAGCTTACACGATTTACCGAGAAGGCGTTGAAGGGCAAGCACTTGAGCAAAGGCGAAGCATTCTGGTTCAAGGGGGCTGATCATCACAATGTCCAGGGGTGGCTGTTAAAGCCTAGAGGATGGAACGAGAGCGATCGTAAGAAGTGGCCAATCGTTCTTCTCATTCATGGAGGTATGGCTCTTATTCTTGGCTCATGTTTAGTATGACTTCTTATATCTTTGCAGGTCCACAAGGCGCTTGGGAGGACCAATGGTCAACAAGATGGAATCCTAATGGCTAGACTTTTCGTTTTTTCTGCTTTACACGGGGTCTGATAAAAGATTTCTAGTCTTTGCTCAGCAGGGCTACTTCGTCGTTGCCATGAACCCTACGGGAAGTACCACATTTGGCCAAAGTATGTGCACAAGTGTCTGTCTCGATCCAAGTTTCTCATGATCAGAGTTCACGGACGCCATCGCCGAAGATTGGGGCGGCAAGCCATTCGTTGATATGAAGAAAGGATGGGAGCATATCCTACACCATTACCCTCAGGTGGGTTGCGCAATGCTTAGGTCCTGTGTGACGGCTCTAATATCATTTCAGGTTGATCGCGACCGTGCAGTAGCTGCTGGCGCAAGTTGGGGCGGATATGCAATCAAGTATGATTTCACTGACCACTTGAAGTTGTGCGAACTAATCAAACGATCAGCTGGATACAAGGCCATCCAGAATATGGCTTCAATTTTAAGGTACGTATTGGTGTCGATGTCATCATCTATACTCAACTAATATAACAGGCTCTCGTATGTCATGACGGCGTAAGTTGATCATTACTATCTGCTATCCGTCTGTCCTTCATGCTGCAACAGGTCTTTGATGCCAACTACAACGGGTTTTCCACGGATGAGTTGTTTTTCGTGAGCATTTACATATTTATGTGATAAGCATTAATATTTTCCCCGTCAGTTCAACCATGAATGGGGTGGCAGGTTGGTCGCATGACAAGTTGCCTGAGAAGTGCTGACGTGTTCTAGGCCATGGGACAAGAAGAGCAAAGAGCTTTCGTTGAAATACAGCCCTTCTAATTTTGTTAAGAAATGGTCGACGCCGCAACTCCTCATCCATGGAAGCAAAGACTATCGTCTTCCAGAGACAGAGAGTATCTGTGCTTTCCATGCGCTGCAGCAGTGAGTGCGACAGTTGTCAAGGTCATTATTCGCTAACAGGCCTGTTAGGTTGGATATTCCGAGTAGACTGGTGGTGTTTCCCGATGAAAACCATTGGGTGTTGAATCACGGAAATAGGTGAGTGTTTTAGATAACAAGAAAGTATACAATTGACCCGAGAATTGCAGTCTCAAATGGCATTATGAAGTATTGAGGTGGTTTGATAAGTATGTCGGAGAAAAGACGGGTTTAGCGAATTAGATTCAGTAATGACATTGCCATGTAATGATAGTACCCTGAACGTGAACCATTTCTTTGTTACCCTTCATGCTCTTGATATGTCTGCTGCTTTGATTAGCACCTTCACAAGGCCCCTCGCCTCCTCAGGTCCTCCAGCGACTGTTATCTCTTCAGACTCCGTGTCCGGTTCGCCAGAAGCGAATGAAAGGAAACGAACTTTGCGCGCTTTACTCGTTTCTCTCAATACAACTCCGGCGCAAAGTGAACTGGAAAATTGTATCAACACACTCATTATAGTCGAAAAGGACACCGGAGGTGCTTTCCGGGATGCGGAGGAAGAAGTCTTGAAGAACGCTGTTATATTCAAAGTCCTTGTCAATCTTTACGGCCATGCACTAGACTCTTACCTCGGTCAAGCGATGCAGGCTGAGGCTGAGGCGGACTGGTGGGGAGATGTTGAGCGTTCACGTTTCAACATCGTCATGTACCTTGTCCAAAGTGAGTTCTGTCCTCCAAGCAGACAGTCCAGGCCCTGGTTGTGATTCTAACACATGCGCTTCGTTCACAGCATTTCCCCTACGCCTTTCGAGTGTGGCGAGTACAATATTGCATGCTTTACGAGCCCAACGACTTCCTGTCCGGTTCTCGGCCTTTTCACCTGGATCACTGCGTCGATTGTTCCCTGCACCCAAAGCTTTTCAACCAGGCGCATACATTACTGCCCTTTTCCCTCATTTACGACATCGGCCACTCTCCGTCACCACCTCTACCGTTCTTTTTGCAAAATTTGCTCCGGAACCGGGCGCCTTTGCGAATACTGTCATTAGGAAAATATTCCATTACATGTCGACAATCACGCTTCCTATGGAACTTGCACGACAAGAGTGCGATTACAAACGCAAGGAACTTAAAAAAATCAGAGATCAACGCGCAGAGGTTCTGGGCCGTTTGGCGTTCCTCCGCAGGGCGTTAATTGCCAATATTCATTCGCAACCGAATGACCTTCGACCAGTCGCAGAACTCCTGGAGTGTACAATTTCTGGTAATGAGCCAATGTCAATTGAATTCCAGAACGCAGTCGGAACCTCGGTCCTACCCAGCATCGCCCGGCTTTCGTCATCCTTATTTCCAAGCAGAAGCGTGCATGAAGAGCAACTGACGGAACTTGGCCTTAGGCGCCCGTCCAAATTCGTTCAACTATGGCCGAAATTGTTCCTGTTGCCTCCTCTTTGTATATACGCACTACGTTCTGCGTATGCTTCCCGTGCGACTATTGCACAGGTTCTTACGGATGCCGGCGAAACCGTAGTCGGCTTTATACGGGGCTGGTTGATAGATCCATTAAAGGATGTACTGCGGACTGTCAGAGCCGGAGGGGAAGACGGCGTGATTGTCCGGAGAGAGGCAGTCGCTGCTGATTTTGATGTATGAATCCTTCAAAAATTCCCAACCTACTAATTTAATTTTATGTTGTCTAACAGTCACTTGAACGCATGGCTCTCTCATTAGCGAAAGATGAATTGCACTATGGCCCCGACCAACTGCAGGAGTTGTCTCAAAAGATTCGAGTTGGAGACCTAACACCTATACTGGAACTATATGAAGAGGATATCAAGCATCCATTAAAGTCTGTTTTGCTTGGCAGACTACTGCGTTCCATCTTCATACAAGTTCAAAAAGCAAAGGTAAGCTCAGAGGACATTTGAATTACGTCGTTAATGGTTGCTCCTCTATCAGGTCGACATCGATCAAACTCTAACTGGAATTGATAGGCTCTTGAAGTCGCAAGAGCTGACATTTGCGTTCGTGGGCGTCGCGCCAGCACTTGCCATCGTTTACCTCGTAGGAGGATCTCTTGTTACCTTATACTCGAGTGGGCCGGGCCGCAGAAAATATGGTGGCAAAGCTAAACAGTTGGGCATTTGGATTGACATGAGGTCAGCAGATCATTGCTTTGCCTTATCAAGTATTAATTGTCTAAATGTAGGCGTATTGAACGGCTTTTGATCTCACAACCCGGTGGCCAGAAAGCAGATAAAACAGTGGAATCCCCGACAACCATTGCTCCTTTGACTTCAGGTCTATTGCTTCTCTCAGTCGCGCGCTTGCGCATGTACGCCGAAACACATCTTCCTGTAGGTTCACGTGTACGAGAAGGCTTTCTCGAGGATGTAACCGATCTAGAGGACCCTGACCTCGGACGTCGAGAAAAAATATTTGTGCTGGATAGAATGTGGAGATGCTGGTCGCCTATCCTTGGCTGGAACGGGGCTGTGACACTCAATTGACTCAAGCACTTCGTTCATATAGCTTTGAGTAAATTGATTCCATGCCATGTCCTACCTATTCCAATCTCTTTGAGGGTTCCCTTCCAGCATCACGGAACTGCTCCAAAGCAGCCCACGCTTTACCTGAAGCGATGCTGTCCCGTGCCAATTTCACCCCTTGAACAAAATCTCCCACAACTCCAGCAATCACAAGTAGCGCCGATGCATTAAGCAAAACAAAATCTAGAAGTGGTATCATGTTCTCGGGAAGATTATTTCCAGACTTGAGCAATGTTTTGAACGAGGCTGCATTTTCCTTTGGAGTTCCGCTAGCAACAGAGCTGAGGGGGTGCATTGGAAGGCCGAAATCTTCGGGTTTGACTATTTTTTCTCTAACGTTTCCGTCGCGTACCTCCCATACCCATGTTGGGCCAGCGCAGCTAATTTCGTCCAAATTTTCGCAACCACAAACCACGAACGCGCGGTCGACACCGCCTTCCAACAACGATTGTGCGAAGGTCCTTCCAAGCTCAGGTTCCGCAACACCCAGAACCATACCTTTCGGTCGAGCTGGATTAATTAACGGACCGAGGACGTTGAACATGGTACGGAAAGGCAGTGCCTTCCGGTAAGGAGCAATTACTGCCAGGGTAGGATGATAGTGCGGTCCAAGGATGAAGGTGAAGGGGGTTCTATGTATAGTCGCTGGTGTGTCTGGAGCGGGCGCAGTAAAGAGGCAGCCGAGCGATTCCAGAAGATCAGCAGAGCCAGAGGACGATGTAGAAGCACGGTTCCCATGCTAGTGCACGTTCGTTAAATGCATATGACGATGCATACAGCTGGGGTAGCGTACTTTAATCACTCTAGCGCCAGCCCCTGCAGCGACGACGGCTGCCGTCGTGCTCACGTTGAAAAGGTTGTGCCCATCCCCTCCGGTGCCCACGATATCTACAACAAAGTCTGTTTCTGCGTCCTGTACAAAAGCCTTGACAGCCTTTTCCCTGAGGAAAGAAGCGGCAGCAGTCAGGAAGTCTGGGTTCCTTTCCAGCCGATGAATATGCAGCGCAGTCAAAAAAGCGCCAATCTGAGCCGGATGCAGTATGTCCGGAGCAAAAAGGTGTTCCAATGCGGATTTTAGGTCATTTGGCGAAAAGGATTCCGGCGTTTGCACTAGCCTTTTGAGCAGTGGTCGAAAGGTAGTCGACGTACACATGTTGAAAAGATAAGATAACTGATAATATCAATCAATGAACTCTGCACTAGCTCCTATAGAAGTACATATGGTGTGTACATATGGTGAGATGGCCGAGCGGTCTAAGGCGCCAGACTAAGGATCAGGATGTTAAGACATCCAGGTATCTGGTCCGAAAGGGCGTGGGTTCGAATCCCACTCTCATCACATTTTTTGGAGACTGTAGAATGTCCTTTTGCTCTATCCAAAATTGCAGATCTAACATTTTAAACTCTACAGTTGTCCAGATTAAATATAAGAATATCCTCCGCTCCGATTTGCATAAGATCATCCATAATGTCTGCGACTTTGCCCTTTTCTACCATGGAGCTGACCGCGACCCAGTTCTCTTCCTCGATGGAACTGACCGTTGGCGCCCTTCTGCCTGGCGTGACGCGTACCGCTGCTGCTAGCTTGTCCCTCGAAACATTATACTGACAGATAGCATATCTGTTTGCAGCTATCACACCTTCTATGCGTTTTGTAACCAAGTCGATCAAAGGTTTCAAGTCAGGGTGCTTAAGCGTCGCGGATTTGATCAATACAGCTTCCGTCTTCAAGACAGTTGCAATAGGGATCAAACCAGCTGCACGCATAGTCTCCCCGGATTCTGCGATCCAGGTCAGATTGCGGAGCTAGCTTAACGCTGGAACAACTCGACAAGATCCACTGAGAAGGTCGTGAGATATGAGGCATGAAGCGCAGGAAAAAAGAAATAAGCGTACCGATGCCATCTGCAAGTCCGAGCGCGCATGCAGCCTCCACACTACCTCCAACGTATTCTATCTTAGTTCTGTCAGAGTCCGGTAGTTGAAGACGTTTGTCTATCTCTCCGAAATATTGTCCTGCGAGAACTTCAAAACTTGTTACTACGCGTTTTCCGGCCAGATCTTCTACAGTCTTTATGGGACCATTCTCTGGCACTTGGACTTGCAGACCACACTTCCCAAAACCAAGACGAAGTTCTTCGACCACATAATCCTGCATTTGCGATTCCAGTATCACATCATGCCCCGTGATACCCAAGTCGACGTTCCCCTTGCCTACGAACGAGGGAATATCTGAAGCTGGTAGGAATACGCTTCCTTGTAATCAGCACACACGATCAGTAAACCATGGAGTGACATACAGTGCGATCTTATGATTCAGCGCCAGACAGACATCCAGTCGATTTGGTCGCCTGAATTGAATATCAGCTCCTGCACACTGATTAATTATGATAACAGATTGTTCGATATCGAGCATACCTGCCAACAGGTTCATGCATTTTTCATGGAGTCTTCCTGCCGAGCGGGTAAGATGGCTCATGTGCCCTCATGCCTCCATACCGTACCTTTTTTGGGAATCGCGAAGAGCAAGCGGCCATCAATGGAATCCATGTCTTGTCAAGAAGATGTCAGAGATACTTGGGATATATCAGGGCCTACATACTCATGATGAATATACGAAAAGATGAGAGTTGTGATATCACGATATCATGATGAACTTATAACGAAATTCCGAGTGGCTATGCTTACTTTCGCCGCAGTAATACACAAGTTCTCGTCCTGCGGCCGCACCATGACACGCGTTGATGGCTTCTTAATCGCCATTTGTCAATAAAGTAAGGTTCATTCCATTTGCGCGCGACTGCGGACGTTTCAGAATGTATTTAATCAGGCACTGAATTGGATGCTCTCGTCATGTCTCGTCCCTACAGCTCTTCATCTGGCTTCAGAGGAACGTATAACTATCGGTCAAATGACCGGCGGCGATACGTCCCTCGAGGGTCGCAGCAAGACAACCCTGATAATACAGTCTTCCTGCGAGGGCTAAAAGCTACACCTTTGGAATCCATACCTATTCCGCCCACTGTCAAGCATGTTGAGAGTCTCAATATATCTGAGACCAGGTATCTCGGTTCATACGATTGGACCAGTAGAGCAACCCCAACGATTATTGTTCCAGGTAACATCCGGAGGATTATTGGTTCAATCCACACGCATCTCTGACCCCTACTGAAAAGGTTCGCCTGCGGAATGGCTTGACAAAAAGCCTTTCCGTGTCCCGCCTGACACCGGGACCAACATTATAGATCAGAATGCTTATCACTTCAAAGAGATGCCACTGTTGCCATTGTTCGCTGCAGTTGACGGCAACGAGGATGCGGACACGTTCGATTGGTCTGGAGTTGACATTGTCACAGACAGAAATGGCCTACGCAAGCTCCTTCGTTGGATCTCCGGGGACGAAACAAAAGCCTTCCGTATTGACCTCCAGCTTGCAGGGAAAAGGACCGTGCTCATGAATCGCTGGGAAAAAGAAGTGATCGTCCCTTTTCTTGGTTTCACTTATGGAACCAATTATTTCGACACAGCAGCGAAGAAACTCCACAGCGAGAGCACATGTCATTCTCGCATCGTTGGTTATGTACGTCTCGTAATCCCTCTCTTTATGCTGATGACTGATGCAAGCTAGCAATGGAATGGCTTGTACATGGTAGTTAGATCTACCGTTGATGCCTTCATCCCCGTGAAGAAGAACAAGCCTGACATCGATGACATTGTCAGCGGGCTCTCATCGCTGAACGTTACACAGTCAAAGTCGGAAACAGCGACACGGGTCAAGAACTCATCCTTGGAAGTTATTCGCCTTGGCAAGCAAGTGCCACAAGAATCTATCGTCGAAGTTGCAACCATATCCAAAGCCCGGGAGAGTCAGCTAGATTGGCAGGACAAAGGGCCTCAGCTATATCTCTCTCAAATTCCACACTTTTACGTCGGTCTACACGAGCGCGGTTCTTTTTCGGAAGTGCGGAAGCATGAGTTCAATTACACTACCCTGCCCGACCAAGTGCTAGAGCACATGAAAAAGCTTCGGCGTGCATTGGTCATCATTCAGAACGTCGTCATCAAGCACGGGAAACGTGGGCGTCTTAGTCTGGTCTGCATCGATGGTAAACTGCAGGTATATGAAAGGGAGGACGATAAAAGCTGTTTACCAGATGAATTTATGGAGAGATTTGGAATTTAAATGGTTCTAACATTGCACTGTACGATAGGGTAGTACGAAATTTTTGAGTTGTGTGATCTTGAGATATGGTTATCCATTGGTGATTCTAAACACGTGCAGGCAAACGCAGCACTTGTAAGAATTTAGGTTTAGTGCGTTCCGAGCCACTACTATGTCCCGTCCTTACAAAAGGCCATTTAGCCCTAGAGGAACTTATAACTATCGGTCAAATGTCCGGCAGCGATATGTTCCTCGGGAGAGAGATGTTACCGAGCCTGATAATACAGTTTTTCTGCAAGGACTTGGGGATTTGGCTCTGCAGGGCATACCTATCCCTCCTACTCCCCAGGACGACGACGACGACGATCTTGACATAACCGAGACGAAATATCTCGGTTCCTACAACTGGACCGATCGAACCACTCCAACCATACTTGTGCCAGGTGCGCAGTATATGATGTTCCAAATGTATATGCTGCTCTCTAATCCATGCTTCCATCGAAGGTTCACCTTCCCAGTGGCTTGAAAAAGGACCTTTCCGCGTTGACTCAGACGTCGGTATTATTATCACCGACCACAATGCCTACCATATGAAGGAGGGCGCCCTTATACCTCTTTTCGCGGCCGTCGATGCCAACGAAGATGCGGACGCTTTTGATTGGCCTGCGGTTGACATCGTCACCGACAGAAACGCTTTTCGAAAGCTTTTGCGTTGGATCGATGGGGACGACAAGAACGCGTTTCGTATTGATCTTCAGCTTGCGGGGAAGAAGACCCTGCTGATGACTCGCTGGGCCAACGAAGTTACTGAGCCGTTTCGGGGACACACATATGGATTCAATTATTTTAAAGAGTCTACAAAAAAGCCTCACAGAGAAAGCACTGGTCACCATCGCATCATCAGTTATGTATGTGTACTCCTGTTAACTGGATGATAAATACCTAACATGCCAACTAAGAACTGGAATGGATTGAACGTTGTACTTAGATCTACCGTGGATGCTTTCATTCCCACGAGCAATTCCACAGAGACTGATGATGACGATATCGTTGACACACTCTCATCATTGGACATTTCACAGCAGTGCTCAGCAGAGCGAGTGAAGAATTTGCCATTAAAAGTCGTTCATTTTGGCGCCAAGGTACCACAAGAATCGATTGTCAAGATTGCGACCATTTCAAAAGCCAGAGAGAGCCAGTTGGACTGGAAGGAAAAAGGTCCTCAATTGTTTTTCTCTCAGATATCGCATTTTTACGTCGGCCTACACGATCGCGGTTTCTTCTCAGAAGTACGAAACAGTGACTTTGACTACAGCACCCTGCCCGATCAGATCCTGCAGAATATGAAGAGGCTGCGTCACGCGCTAAGTTCGATCCAAAAGCTGGCTCTCGAGAAGGGCCAACGCGGACGTCTCAGTCTCGTCTGCATTGATGGTGTGCTGAAAGTTTACAGAGGCTGAGCGACAAAAGTTGCTTGCCAGACGAACTTTTGGAGAGGTTTGAATAACTGAATTGAATAAATGTATTTTGGTAGCTTCTTTTTACACGTGTAGGTGACTATATAATACCATGGCATGGACGTGTGTGCGCATCCATTCACGGCCATGTCCGCTTCTCATCATAAACCATGGAGCAAGCGGCATGCTCCTAGGGAGCGTGATGCATCCATCCAGCCAGATGATACGGATTTTCTTCGAGGCTGAAGCCGACGCCGCTGGAAGCCATCGCTCCTCCCCGTTCTGCGCGACGCGATCCAAATGTTGTGATTTCTGATACGACATATCTCGGCTCCTACGACTGGACGGCCAGATCTATTCCGACCATCGTCGTACCAGGTGCAGTACTGCCACTCTTAGGGTCGCATCTGATTCCGACCTGTAATTTCCCAAAGTATGCCTGGCCAGTGGTGCGACCAGGAACCGTTTCGCGTCGACCGCGACACTGGCGTCTGTATTGTCGATCAGAATACGCATCGGCTGAAAGAAGCGCCTCTGCTACCTCTGGTGGTAGCAGTCGATGCGAATGAGGATGCGGATATGTTTAAATGGTCCAACACCGATTACGTCACCGACAGGAATGCTCTTCGCAAAATTCTGCGTTGGGCTGGGGAGGGCGATGTGAGAGACTTTCGTATCGACCTTCAGCTTGCCGGGAAGAAAACTATCATGATGTGCCGCTGGGACAACAAAACTACCGAACCATTTCTGGGATTCACCTATGGCTTTAATTATTTCAACAAATGCACAAAGAGAGCTCACCACGAAGCCACTGGCCATCATCGGATTATAAACTATGTGTGTAAAGCCTTTTCCATGATCAGTAAAATGTTTCCTTAACACGTCAAAGAAAATGAATGGACTGAATATGGTCGTGAGATATACGGTAGATGGCTTCATACCGGCCAACAACGCGACGTCCGATGTTGAAGACGTTGCACAATCCCTCGCGTCGCTGGACATTTCCAAGAAAATGGCGGAAGCAACGTCAGTGGCGGGCACTTCATTACACGTTATTGCCTTTGGCACCAAAATACCACAGGATTCCATTGTTGAGATTGCAACCATTTCAAAAGCGAGAGAAAACCAGTTGGATTGGGACGAAAAGGCACCCCAACTCTTCCTCTCACAAACATATAACTTTTACGTTGGGTTGCACGACCGTGGATTTTTTACCACAGTCCGAAAGCGCAACTTTGAACCCAATGCCCTGTCTGTAAAAGTGCGGATTAATTTGAAAAAGCTGCGACGCGCACTTGGTATCATTCAAGAGATTATGATCAAGCACGGGCAACGTGGTCGTATCAGCCTGGTTTGCAGAAAGGGGGTATTGAAAGTCTATGAGAGAGTTAGTGAAGAGACCTTTTTACCAGATGACTATATGCAGAGGTTTGGGATCTGAAACTCTGAAACATAGCGCCCGCGTCACACGTCACGCGACAGATACGACTTGTGATTCGTTGCACAGCGTGTCCGAAGATTAGAACAAGGGTATCCTGTGCAAAAGTATGCTATGTAAATTGAATCCGTCACAAAGGCAACTGTTCGAGTCCGGGGGAGCAACGAGTAGAGTATTTTAAGTTAAAGGATAGGTGGGGAAGGGGATGGTCCCGATCGACAAGAGAACGTAAGGACGTACAGTAAGGCGGATTTATAGTCCCAGCGATGATGCCAATGCAACCAGAGATAATACGACAGCGCCCCAAAGATTTGTTTTTATATGCTGTCCAGCAGCATCGCTTCTCTTTACCAGCGCTCGCTTTAGAACGGTCTTGTGGGAGGAGGAGGATCCCCTCAACTTGGTGGTTGGCATCATGTTTGGCGTGGTGGATATCTGGAACTGCGGGGCTAGCGGAGACCCGTCGAACTGAAACAGATGAAGTTTGTAACCCTGCGTGGGGTCTTGAAATATCCGCCACTGGACATAAAGCTCGGTGTCGTTGTATGTCTCAATAAAATTTGAGATAGCGGCACACGGGTCTTGGATTTGCTGGAATCCATCGCTATCGAATGGAGTCATGGTGATCGAGCCGTTGGGTTGTAGAGTATACATGCCATGTACCCAGTTCATAACACCTGTGATACATGTAGGTTCCGAGCCTGGAATGCAATTGATCCTTTGAGCGATCGATTAGACTTGCATAACGGCAAGACAATACCGTTCCCGTTGAATCTATATCGCGAGATCTCATAATAGCCGTCTTCCGTACTAAGACATTATGATCAATGTTTGAGTGGGCAGGCGGCCAGGTATATAAACGCACAAGGAATACGAAATGCCGGTTGTTCGTGGGTAGATGAAGGACCTGTTCAGAGGGTTGCAAAAGCCCTGGAGAAAGGTAGGTCAGTAGGACGGGGATGGAGATGCGGGCAACTGACGGGACCGGTGGAGACGCCCTTGCTCCCTGAACTCCAGGTGCCTACGAGGGAAGTGGCATTGTGGATGGAATCGTAGACTATGTTTTGGGAGTACACTACAGCGGCAGAGGCGAGCAGCAGCGAGAGAAAGCGGGCGAAAAACATGGCGCGGAGGGGGAGAAGAGTAGCGACGACGATGGCCCCTGTTTGTCTCTGTTTATTACTCCTAGTCCTTCTTCAAATCCCGCCGAATGTAGAACATCCGCTGCCCACCCTCCCCGCCCTCCACCTCCTCCACACCTGCAATGCCCTCCACTCCCTGCACAGCTGCACTATCCCGCCCAATTACCACGTATATCTCCAGTCCGTCTCCAACCTGTCAGCCATGTCAGCTACGTCAGCAACCTGTAATATACCCCGCACCTCAATATGCCGTTCCGTCGCGCTCGTAAATGCGTCAACAACCAGTTTCAGCACAGACGTCAACGGCAGATGCGTCGGAAACGTTTCGCCCGCCATTGCCGTCTGGTTCTTGAAGTACACCTGTTATTCTGTCTTAAACATGTCTCGCGCAGATCGACCGTAGAAATCTCACCTGGTTGTCCAGGAAGGGTTGTACCAGCGATTGCGCTGCGCCCGCTGCGCGGCACGCTTCACGCTCGTACGACCCTACGGGATCAAATGAGTACACAGATCCAGTCCCTGGTGAAATTCAAGTTGAGCCCATAGTATAATTTCGAAATTTTCACTTACCATCGTCCTCGACTCCGCCCAGTACATTGTAGACATAATACGGGAAAAAGCGTCGTGAATACAGCATGGTTTGGATAAGGCGCGCAATGGCACGAATAGGCATGTCTTTTGCGTGGGCATGGCGGTACCACTTGACATCGCAAACATTTGAGAGACCCTAATTGTTGATCATACCATGACGTACCTCCAATCGCTGTTGCACTTTCTTTACAAACATATTGCCGTCAGCGGCAAAGCCATTGACAGCGAGGACGGCTGTATCTGTTCTGTGGAAGATAAGCTGTTAAGCTACATCGGACGTTGTGGAAGAAACTGATTCACAGTCGGAAAACTTTGGGTGCATAACGCGTTTGAATGCTGTAACCTTCGCTTTGTCTCGTGTCGCCTGCAATCACGCTGAAATCTGCACCGGCGATAGCCAATATCGTGCCCCCGTTCTCGGTGTATGGGTTGAACTGGCGACCCTGCGGCTTCTGTTGTGCAAATGCGTACATATTAGACTTGTGGGATGGCCAGTTACTATCTGAGATGCACAGAGGAGAGGCCGCGTAATATGTCGTGGGAATCAATAATCAATACGAACGTTGTTTTATTTATTTATTTATTTCTCCCATGGGTGGTGTGGTAAACGGGAAGGACATTAACAAAAGGGAGTAACATAAAGAAGAACAAGTACCTAATCGCGGAACAGCCAGCAGAGGCAAGCATCAATACGACGTTACATACAGATTACAGTAGCTCTAGTTGAAAATATCCACACCCCAATCTTTGCTGGGATCAAGGCCTCGCTGAGGCTTGTGTGTTATTGCGGCGTTCTCCAACTTGTCAAATGCTGCCTGCGGAAGCGCCACAACTGGGTTCATTCAAAAAGTTATAAGCACAATCACGCAAGTCAGAGTATCCTTGCCTTGTATATTCTCTTCTATACGGGATGAAGTCACACTCTTCGGAAGGACGACGGTCTACACGGAGCATGAGTTGGAGATCAAATATCATCTTGGATATAAAGGAATGTACCCCGCGTTGGACGTGCCACGAAATGATCACTTGCGCTGGAGTTATACGCAGTTCAGCGGCAATCTCCTTGACCTTAATTTGTCGATTACGTGTGTTCAGGTAGCATACGAGAGGATCTCACCTCCGGAACTGACAGTGTTTCACGCACCCTCTGGACGCTACCAAGAGGTGAGTAAGCCTCGAGTAAGATATCGTTCTCCTTGGACCACTGACAAAACTTGAGTTGGACCGACTGACTCAGGAATTTATCACATCTCTACCTTGATAAGCTCTGGTTGCGGAAACCAGAAATTGATTTCGACCTGATTAATCACTGGCTTTATTTTTAACGGATTCCCGGTTAGGTTGTTCAGCCTGAATTTCTCATAGCACCATCAATCTGTGTCCATTGACATGATACCAACCGACGTAGATTGAAGCTATTGGTCGCCAGTAATCAGCTACCGCACGTTGATAACCGCAATAGGACATACTTGCTGACACCAATATTTCTTATTTTCCCCTTTTCCACGAGTTCCTCGAGTTTTTGCCAAGTGGGATATGGATTTTCGGTAAGATCTAAATCAACCTCTCGATTCTTTTTGAATGCAACAGGCCTACACAATTCTGATCTCAAATTCGTCGAATGTAACCGTCATCTTACCAGTGAATAAGGTATAAATCCAGGTAGTCCGTGCCAAGTCGTGATAGAGAGTCGTCAAGTACGCGTTCAACATCTTCCGGTGCGTGGAAGGAGTTCCAGAGCTGTGTAATTCATCAGTCATACACGACGTGCTGCTGCCATGGGCCGAATCCATGCCTTGGAAGTGAGCCATATTTGGTTTCTGGGAACGTCGGATTCTTTGATAGCTTGTCCGACTTCTACTTCATTCTGCCCCAAAATCAGCTGTGTTGTTGATGCACTGACGACAACATACACCATAGATCCATGCACCGTCGATATGTCTGTAACCTGCCCTCAAGGCCGTCTATTCATTTCGGTTATTGGATGCCATGGAGCGCTACGTGGGACAGACTTTCACTGCATCACCAACTTTGCTTCGTTCAGATCTCCATACGCCTACATCGTCGTTAGAGGATTGAATGACAAATGTGCCGAGCAACTCGTACCTAGTCCAATGGTCGGTATCTTGTCGCCTGAATTCAATCTAAAACGTGTGGGCAATCTCGTCGTGGATGAAATGTCCGCATGACATTTCATCCCCAGTAAGCCGAAGGGATACACTGATGTGAGCAGCTGTCGGAGCGCATGGGCAGACGCGTATGTTATGGCTGCAACAGCGACAAAACGAAATAATGATTCCTTCTGGAGCCTGAAGTTGGGCACTCTTGAGGTCTGCTGCAGGGGTAAGTCTGACATGAGTAGGATGTCATTAGTCATACTTTCAATATGCTCTGCCTACTGTCTATTACATTCAAAAGATTCACATCTTCGCTAATCATCGACAAGAAGGAGCGAATCAAGGACTGAAAATCCGGTTGCGACACCTCCTTCGTTAGTTTCTTTCCCCTTGGTCCGAAGCAGCCAACCACATTCTTTCTCTATCAAGGTTTCTCCCGAGTTGCCGAATAAAGCCCAACCATATATCCCCAGTTCGCTGACAACTTCAGTCTTGACAGGGCCTTGGTGCTCATTTGTTGCTCGCACTAAATAGTTGCCTACTCCTTCCGGAGGCGTGATCAATCTCATTGCAATCCATGCTTGCCGTTGCTCCGGTTCAAGCTTGTCAAGGAATTCATGTATGTCCTCTTTGTATACATTGTTGCCACCACCTTCACGTTGCGGCTTCAGCACAAGTGAACGAGCTTCCTCCCGTGCTCGGCGCACCCCGTAATGTTCCCCTCCGGCCTTGATCGCTTCATCATCTGGTGCCACACCACCTGCGCCAACTTCAAGGCTCCACATCTCCATAAATGTATTTCTTAGAGCCTCGATATCGTTATGTGATAAGACAACGCCTCTCTTCGGGTCACAGAGGAAGCGCTCCAGAATCCCGGGTTGAGTGAGCACTTGCTGAATCTTTTTGCCCCCAGCTAGCTGTAATGCAATTGTAGGACACTTGATAGCTCTGGATCGTTCTAAGAGGAACCGTGTTGCATAGTCGTCAGACGTGGCGTAGTCCGATGGCGTATAACCCGTGCGATAGTAGACGACAGAGACTTCCACTTGACCAATGTCTTGTGAAATATGAAGGCATCTCGTCTTTGGGTCAACCGTCGCGGTTCTCGTTAGCTGTTCAAATGTCTGGCGAATGACACGGATTTGATGTCTAAAAGACCAAAGTTGTTCTTAAGCATCTGGATGGACGGAGCATTAATAAAATACCTCTCGAATAGATGGTATTCAATCAATCGTTGGTCAAAAACGTTGCGTTCGTGAGACTGTATAACAAAAAGCACCCAGGCGCTATCATGCGACATGAATTCGAGATACCGTCTTGAACAAAACAAGCTGACCCTGGGACGCCATACGCAGAATGTGCTGCAACCAAGCCTTCGGCGACCGTAGATATCGTATCGTTGTCAGGAAAACTATCGAATTTAAGAAAAGGAGATAGATTATAGTAATTCGTTAGCCTGAACAGATATCTAGGTATTGGTCCCGTCAATAATCGATCTGCGCAATGGGAAATAGTGATGTACCTGTGCAATTCAGACACGCGTTGCGACAGAGTCCCAAACGACGATGAGATGGTATTGAATTCGACCTGCTTAAGGGAATATTGATTCTCTGAGGGTGAATGGAGAAGGTAGTCTGATCTGAATATTCCCAAATGCAATGGCTGCCTCGAATGTCATTCAGAGTTCCGGGTATGAATGGCTTGTGTACCTGAGCGATCCCTTCTTCTCGTAGTTGTTTCCAGCTTTTCCATAACCGACCGACAAAATCGTCCGCCCTACCCACGCCATGCTCTGCGCCCATGATGGTATCTAGAAATTCGTCATCCATGGCGATTTGCGCGTAGAGGACATTATAAAGTCTTTGTAAGTTTTTTGCCTCAAAAAACAACGCTCTAGGAAATGGGGAAGGCAATAGAGTGAATGGAGCATGAATTGCAGAAGTAGGAAGCGGGGGCTGAGTGGCGCCAGGGGGAAGATATAAGAACCCATGTGCAAGAGCGTACGTCGTTGCATGGATGGACAAGTTCTCGAGCTGAGACTTGGAGATTGCGGGAGGCCACTCGGAGTACTTGAAGTCCATGTTGATCATTATCAATAATACATCAAAGACAGTACTAAGCTACACAAAAAACTCTCTCCACCCGTTCGACCAGCTCGCCACCTTTCCGCCGCTCCAGGCTTGCAAGCCTAGCTTCCTTAATCGTCACATTCTCCTCGTAGCAGGACGGCGGTAAAATCAATGATCCCTCTCTCGCCTGCCGATACGTGACGACCTTCCGTGCGATCTCTGCTTTGCCTTGTTCAATGATCGTCTTAAGAAGAGTGATGGATAGATCCTCATCAATTGATGTACTTTCTTCTCCCAAGTCCGTCCATATGTTGCACGCCACATGGTGTACCGCCACTAGCTGCAAAAACTCCTGTGCAGTGTCATTAATGAGCGCTCGGACATAGGACCGCAGTATTGGCTTGCTGTTCTCCGGAGGAAATAGATATTCTCTGATATCAGCAGTGACGACCTGATCAAGTGGAGTACGGATTGTCTTTACGACGTGGCCGAAGTCATCCCATAAATGTTTCCTATAATCCAGCGCATATCTCATCGATAGCGGTGGAAGCAGCAAGCGTGCAAAAACGGGATGAGCGAATGAGATCGCATCATATAAGGCCACAAAATCAGTGTAGTACTGAAAGAATGGTGTCGATGATCCGAGGAAGCGAGAGGCAATAGATTCCAGGTCCTCTTTTGCACCCGGATCGGCATCTGGTGAGGATTCACTCGAGGCGATACCGAATGTAAATGGCTGGAGGAGATAATCCATTAATTGGGTTACTGTAGCATTTCGAAACACTTCTACGCTTGAATCCGTCTGCGGTTGCTCGTGCTCGAGCATGAAAATCTTCATGCAGTTAAAAAGAGCCTCTTCACGGCAAAGTGAGAATTCGCTCAACCCATAGTTGGCAAGGACATCGCGTGTTGCCAAGGTCAATAGTAGGGTGGCCTGTACCACCTCGAGCTCCGACCCATTCCAACTTGCGGGTAAGGACTGAAATACAGGCGATGAGCCTGACCGTAGTAAGTGATCAAGAGGCGACAGTAGCCAATCACGTTTCAAAGGTAACCCAAATTCCCGAAGTCGGGTGGCTGAAGGCAATCTCTGGGTTGTTGCGAGTGCAATTGACTTCACAGTCGGTGGAGACGGCCCGACACAAACGTTCTGATTCGGTCGAATAGCGTGGCTTAAAAATGGTTTAAGAAGATTCATGTCCACCAACAGGAAAACTTCGCGGTAGGCTTTGGACTGGAGCCATTCGACATTTAGAGTCTGAAACAGTTCCTCGAGTATATCCAACGCAAATTCTTCATGGCTTGGCAAAAGTCTCGTAATTATTGAAAGTGCCTGAGCCATCCACAAATCCTGTGTTGTGCCCGGGAAACCTTTTGGACAAACCCAGATATGCAATTAGTAATGAAGAAAGTGGACGGACAAGCGCAAATGCATAGGAACCACTGTTAAATGCACTTTGCCAGAGGATATGCCTCACAAGTTGTTCACAAAGGTCAGATATTTTGGAGAATGGTAGGAAAAAGGGCGGAGCAGACAATGGTCTTTCAGAAAGGGGTGTGAAAGACACCCAGAAGTTGATAGCTGCTGCAATAATATCGGCATGTCCATTAAGAGCCTTGACGCTCTGTCGCCATTCATCGTCAAAGGACATGGTGCCCAGGACAATGAGTCGTTGACGAAAACCATCCAACGTAACTTCCATTATGTGGTTCTCTTTACCATTTGCGAAACCATCTTTGACGCGTGCCGAACAAATTGTTCTTTCCTCTTGACCTGCTTTAATGGCATTTACTCTGCATCCTGTTAACCAAGCTGTCTCCGTCCTCCAGATTGCCCCCCAAGCTTCGCGATCATACTCGTGAACATCCAATTTACGTGTAAGATCCAAAATCGCTGCATGCCAACCAAAGCTAGTGACTTGACTCCACAATATTTCATGTGGAGGCGTCGTTCTGTGTGGATCAACCGCGCATAACATCCAGACTGATAGCAAGTCGGCCCATGCAACGCAGAGTTTTCGATATGAGCACTTGGGCGAGATAATGAACTGTTCCAGAGCCATTAGGTGTGTCATTGCAGTGGAGGCGACGTGTGCATAGAATCCATATGTGCCCAAGGTAGCATAGAAGCGAAGGGTGCTCGTAAGTAAAGACACACTCAACGGCAACGGAAATGGAGATTCTGTAGGAAGGAATGTCATAAATCGCAGCAGGGAATCAGCGCATTCGATCAGTCCTTCAGCGTTCGAACGACTCGCGAGCGCCAAGGTAATCAAAAGCTCTAGTGCAGCTGGTTCTGGATAAGAGGTGGGGTCTTGAGGAGGAATGGGCGTGAGGAGATGGGTTTTAACGAGATTTGAAATCAGTTTAGGTGTCATTACAATGGTTCTTGCGACCTCGTTATTCTGCTGGGCTAACCGATGAAGGATAGCAAGAAGTTGAATCAGCGATTCGGATGAAGCGTCGCCCTGTGTATAGACCATGGCCACTTGGGATAAAAACTGATCCAATGGAATTGAGCCTAGTGCATGATCCGATTCGCTCTGCAGCTCCACACTGAGGATATCCAACAACTTGTCGTCCCAGTTGACGATACAAGTCCAGGCAAGTTCTACAGCACGCGCGCCAACGCCACCCCGAACATTGATTGCTTCAAGGCCAGCAGCGAGCATTCGTTTCCTCAATTCTTCCTCTTTTCCAATGAAATCTTCAAGCCCTGCAGTAGCACCGTGTCTCATTGCAGCAACCTTCTTCGCAATGCGTGTCAAAACGCCTAGCATTGACGCTCTTTGAGAAGAAACGCTAGAGCGGGAAAGCAGGAATATGTCATCCAGAGTATAGCCAGCATGATAACCCTCTGCATGATGGTGTAGACCAAGATGAGTCGGTAGGGTAGATGACATCTCCGGCGGAATGGGTTTTCCAGAAAGATCGAAGCGCAAGGTAAACGAATGCTCTTTCCCTGCCTCCAGCGGTGGCTTAAGCCAAGCGAGGTTAGGATCATCGACGGGAGCATCCGGAAAATAATGTCGACGGATATACTCTGGCGTGCCTTCTGCGGCCTCATCAGTCGCTGGAGGTGTGGCCGGCTTTGATGGTTTGTCTGTGAAAAGGCCGAGGGATATAATTGAACTATCGTTGGCTGGAGGTGGTGGTAGCGCAATAGGTTTTCGGCGTGGAGACGGAGGTGCTGACTGATAGACATGTACATCTTGCGGTTGCAATTCGGCAAAGCGCACACGACTAGGTGGACGACTTATGCTCTTATCTGGCGGAGCAGAGGCATCTGGGCAACGTTCAAGTGTTACAGATTGGGTGGAAAGTGAAAAGGATGGTAGTACCTCTAGCCAGAATCAACCTTGTTGCCGTTTCGTTCGCAGCTCTTTCCCTCGCTTCCTTGGCTCGCTTCAAAATACTGCCGATTTCAGGGCCAAAACGTTCAAATAGCTGCCTTTTCTCTTCTTTTATTTCTTCTTCAGTCATGGCTTCCACTCTGCGCTTGTTCTCTTCTCCTACCTGCTCTCTCCAAATATCTGGTACTGACGATTGCGCGGATAATACTTGGGTGCCTGTAGATGTTACATTTGGGGAACCGCGAAGGCGCGCTGCGCCATGATTACTCGACTTCTCCCGGCTCCGAGCAAAAGCGCTCTTCGAACGATGATAAGCGACAGGGAAGCCTGAGTACTGTGCTGAATGTCTAGGGGGATCGCTTTGAGCAGACGTCTTCCTTTCGACCACGGAACCGATAAGGGCTCTATCAGACATGATAGAAGGATGGAATGCGATGGAAGAAATGGATGTGCGAGTCGCAGCTCAATAGATACATCTTGATCTAGCTCGCTGCTACAAATTCCTTTCGACATTCTTTTACGTAATTACTTACATTGCATTACTAGGCTAATGTTGCAATTTACAATTTGCCCAGCAATTCCTCCTGAAGCTTCTTCAATTCATCTTTATCGATTGTCTGCGTTGGCCATCCAATAACAAGCCCTTCCGCATCACTCGAGGTTGGTTTGGGGATCACATGGAAATGGACGTGCGGGACAACCTGTTCCAAAATCAATTGTGTATAATAAACTTGGATAAGTGATCCCAATACTTGGTGTGCAATTTTGCCATTGTTTTGGAGAACATTATAGTCCTCTAGATTTTGAGCGATCGCAATTCTCTTAGCGATTGGCAATATATCCGAGAGGTGATTCTCGGGCAATTCGTGGAGTTTCTCGGCGTGATCTAGCATTCACATCAAAAACACCTCCAAAAGCAATGGACGTGTGGCACGCACACTTGGGAATCACCAGTGCATGACCCCGGGATAAAGGTCCGATGTCAAGGAAGGAGTACCTAATCGCCGTTGTTGGATGGGGATTTGGAGTATAAGACTGTGCACAGACGAAAGTTCTGTCTCAATCAACTTGAAACTAGGGATTTCGCCTACAAAATTGTGTGAACAGAGCTCCTACGTAGCAATGACGCGAGACCTTTAATAATCTTGCAAAAGATACAGGTAGCAAGAGACCTGAAAACTGTGAACTATCACGCATCGCAATAACAATGGATGCTGCTGTACTTTGCGATTGTGGCCATCGTTGCGACTGAGATTCAAATAGCTATAGATGGTGACAATGTCACAAGCGTCGATCAACTACTAAAGTTACTAACATGTCAAGCAATGTGTTACAGGAAAAGCATGTCTCGGACTCCAAGTCTGTATCGTTCAGCGAGATCCCAGTAATGTCAGTATCATATGCAATACCGGGAGTGTTGTTAATCTCTCTGGTGTACAGTGATCTTACAAACGTCAAGAGCCCAGATATTGGCTTGAGACAAGCACTCGCGAAAGAGATTAGAGACGCCTGCATAAATGTCGGGTTTTTCTACGGTACAGGATAATGTTTCAAACTTATCTCATTGTACAACTCATTAGTTTAGTGAAGAACCACGAGATACCAACCAATATCATCAATGAAGCCCTAGAAGGGACCAAGGAGTTCTTCGCTCTTCCTCTAGAAACGAAAATGGAGGTGACGATAATCATATGTCCATTTCACACAGGATTTTATTCCAAGATCTGTAGATTGAGAATAAGAAGTCTCCCAACTTTAGAGGTTACGCTCCTCTTTTGAGTGGCAACAACAATCCCAATAACGCAGGTGATCTACACGAAGGATTTCAGTTTGGTTGGGAAGAGCTGGTTGACGATAAGGGAGCAAGAGGCAAAGACATTGATGGACCCATGTCAGGCGCAAACGTGTGGCCCTCCAAGCTCGAAGCCCCCAACTTTCGCGAGGCCATTCTTAAATATTAGTTCGTGTGCTCGTAACGGTTATTCGAAGTTCTCACAGCAACTACTCATTAGTCATGCGGCGGTCCATCTGGGGAGACTCCTGTTTCCGATTTTTGCCCTTGCGCTAGAATTGCCCAATGATTACTTTGAAGACAAGGTCAGTGCATGCGATATTAGGATAATACTATATTCAGTTTTCCTTAGACAAAACATTCTGCGGCGATTATGGGACTTTTACATTACCCCCCCCAAACTGGCCATGTGGATGATCGCGTAATCGGTATCGGGGCGCACACTGAGTAAGTTGTTGGCAAGCTCTCTTCGTGTTCATGTCGACTGATAGTGACAGTTGGGAAGTAAGTACGCTGCAACATTGATGCTGATTCCACTTACAGTCCATAGTGTTTTACAATATTGTGGCAGCAACCCGAGATTCAAGCATTGCAGGTGCTTAATGCGGACAACATATGGGTCGACGCTCCGCCTATGGACGGAACATTGGTCATCAAGTATGTCTGTCTTTGGTTGTTCCTATGTCACCAGGTCGAGCTTATCACTGCAGCCTCGGCGATCAGTTTGCGCGTTGGACCAGTGAGCTTGCATTTGAATCCAATTCCAAATGTCAATATTCTCCAGATGACGTTTTTAAATCTACGGTTCATCGAGCCATTAATAGAAGTGGGGTTCGTCGATACTCAATCCCCTTGTTCTTCGGAACCGACTACAACGTAAAATTAGAGGTAAGCGATCAGTCATTGTTACAAGCCCTTTACCCCAGCTTTGCAGGCAATCCCAAGCTGCGTATCCGAGGAGAGGCCTGCCAAATACGACGTCGTCACGGCAGGGGAATACGTCAAAAGCCGTTTCCAAGCTACGTATGGTAATTACTCGACTATGGCTTCCGCGGATCACTAGTTCGTCTCTCCGTTATCGACAAAACGGTACAGCGTCTCGTCAGGTTCTTCAACGCACTTTGAATATCTGTACATTAACCGGCTTGTTCTGACACTTGTCTTCCCCTTGTACTTGATAATGGATTTCGACATCCAACTCACGGGAGTTGGTAGGGCTTTTATGACAATGGAACACCCCTGATATCAGAGCACCTACGGCTCTTGAGTATAACCTCGCGGACAGAGTCATGCTAAATACCTTCAGTTACCCAGAACGGTTCGCGTAGCATGAATAACGTTTGTTTCCAGTGTGTTGGTTTACTCTGGGGCCCAGTACTAAAACTCGTGATTCTGCCTCTGTGTCTGTCTCTGGCGAGACTTTGCCGCCTCTTGGGAGCTGATTTTCCCCCCAACTGGCCATAATTCAGCGACAACCACTTCACCCTCTTTGATGAATTGAACACTTGTGCCCTCGGGTACTTCCTGTCCGGATGGATCGAAAAAAACGTCAAAGTACAACACGAATGCATTGACTTTCGAGCGTTTTTCCGCTGTCGATAACAAGGCAAAGTTTGAAGAGAAGTCGAGTTGACGTGTCGTAGCGTTGTTCACCACAATGTCCTAATTGTAAAGATCAGATGCGCGATAATTGTTACAATGAGATGCTGACTTTTACTGTGAACGGCGCGCTGAGCAACGCGCCTGGTCCTACAACGTCGACAATTGCTTCACCATAAATGTCATCTGTCATGATTGACATGTCAAATCCTGAGGGATAGGATCAGACGCATTAGTCGACGAGCGCACTCAGATCATATACCATAGACATCGTTCCAGAAGTCAAACCTCTCCTTGTAAACGTCAGCGGCGTTGCAAAGAGCGAGGTTGATCCTGCATTGGCTAGGTGCCATAATTCCACCAGGCTTCAGAAAACGGTCTCGCGCATGCAGGACCGAATCGAGCATGGACTCGTACAGTAGTGCATAGCCCATCCACTCGGAAACGATGACATCAACTTTCTCTAACCCATCGGGTAGAGAGATTTCTTCCACCTTTCCCTTGATGACAGTGATGATGTCGTCTAGACCATTTGCCTTTACTATGCGGCGTGCCTTCTCAGCAATGTCACTCGCTTCAACGGCGAACACCTGCTTCGCTCCAGCCTTTGCCGCAAAGAGTGAAAGAATACCAGTCCCGCAACCAACATCCAGGACAATGGCATCGCGGAACACTAGCGCGGGATTGGCAAGAATGAACCGTGCATACGTCGATGTCCTCACTTGATCTTGTATCATGATAGCATGGATGTCTGAAATGGCGTATAGTAACAATCAGCGTCTCGTCTTAACAGAAAACACACACTAACCATTTTCGCCATAACTTTGAAAGTAATGATTATCGTCAACTTCGGAATTTTTTGCTGATGTCACTCCGTCCAGGGCCTCAGATAAGCTAGTCTTATCGATTCCTTGCATCACGAACTGTCGGTAATCTAATAAATTCTGTTTTGCCACCGCCAGTTGCATCTGTAGCGCACGTATTTTCTTGCTTGGATCAGTATCATTGCCCTCGTCCTCCGAGTCCGACCAATTTGATTGTACTTCTGTTCCACCATTAGTCACGTATCGTCCTGAGACTTCGTGGATTACTAACGAAGTAAAGCATCGTTTTCAACGACTGGTATTAGATATTCGTCAGACGAGAAGAGTGGTTCTGTTCCTGTCAACTTTTGTGCATCTGCGGATGTTATTTTCTACAGCGGAATCGTGAGTAAATAATAATAATTCGAGGAGAAGGGAAACTACATTTTTCCTGATATAGTTGATCAAGCGGATTCGACCATGAATATCAAGCGCTAGAGGCACGGTAAGGTGAGGGCGAGCAAACTTAGTTAATTCAAGTACAGACATAATCTTTTGGATATCTGATCAAGGTTGAATCCATGTTTAGATTGATCGTGAAGCAGGGCATCCTCAACGGTGGGAAATGTGTTATCGTCGAAAAGCGATGCGCAAGAGGGTTGCACGATTGAATCTGATACCCAATCATTCCAATCTTCATCGACATCATCGTCAGTATTTTGTTCCGAGGAATCGTGCGCCGGGTCTGGCTCTTCTGTGCCAACTTCTATGCCTTTTAGTTGGTAGTTCATTGGTGCGGTTCTAACTTCTGACGGATAGACTCAACTATAGGTAAGTACGCCCTCACGTGACATCGAATGTGCCTGAGCTTTAAATATTGTCTGTACTCCAAGTTGTCATCTAACACATGGCAGAATGGGATGGCCGGAATGCACAGCCTTTGCCGCACGCGCTCGGGTCATAAAGGAACTCAAGTACACGGCCGTGTGCCTGTAAATGTCCCGCGCGACGACACCTTTCAAACGCAATTCCTCGGCAGGACCTCATTGGATTTTCCCCTTTTACGATCCCTTTCCTAAAAAGAAAAGAGACTGCACAAGTGTCATACACTAAGTGTCTCGTAGTTTAATTGTCTTTACTTTATCTTTGTATTGAGTAAGGAGCGGCCTACGGCCGCTAAAGTAATGCACTCAAAAAAAGCCTCTTGTACTTCTTGTGAACGAGAAAAATCTGTTTATTTAAATGTAAAATGGCTGATTTTTGAATCCTCTACAAGCCAGAAGGGGATGATGCGGAATAAAATTTGGGTTTAAACATTTATAGGAATAACCCCAGGTGGGTATTTTGTTAAATTCACCTATATCTTTCACATGATTGCCCAACGCCCATGAGCTGAAACTGTTAACTCCGACACAACAACAGAGCATGGCAAAATAAAAGGGTATGGAGGGCGACAAAAATAAAAGGGTACAGGGCAGTGGAGACTGACTCGATAGAGAAATATAAAAGGACATAACGGCATGGTGGTATGATATCCACCGCGTGCTACACGTATTCATTTGAGGCGCCACAAAATCATGTCCGGCGACAACGCGACAACTGCGACAATGTCGACAAGTTCTCTGCTGTCTGGTGAGACAGCAGTAGAGGCAACAGCAGACTCCAAGGTGAAAGCACGAGATCAAGGTGAAGGAATGTCAAGGACTGCCTGCCTCTACTGACGATACACTACCATATAGGCAAACATGCCGACGGCCGAAAGAACAATGATCCAGACAAGAAAGGTGTTTCTGACAGTAATTGGAGCGAATCCAAGTTCTCCAAATCGAGTGCTAAGAATGGGTGGTCATCATGGACGCCAACACGTCTGACATTTGCTTGCTAGAGCTAGTAATCGGTGGTGAGTCATGTAAATTTTGGATAGGCTCAAAGGCCTTTGAAGATAGACAGATCATGCCTTGCTACTTTGGGAGAGCTTGAGCCAAATGATGACTTACAGTGCAAACAAGTATATTCATATTCAAACTATCGTTGATCACATAAAATCTTCCATCATTTCGCGCACCGACTCGCGTGGCGACGAGTCATCTTCTTCGGCAGTGAATAATGAGTCGTAAGAGCGCGCGGCTTTTTCGGCCTCCCGTGCGCGTGCAAGTTCTAGTTCGGCTTTGCGCTATAGACTGCTCAGCATTCCGCATATGCTTTGGCATAGCGATCGCACCCTTTCAGCCGCTTCTGCTCGCTTTTTAGCCGTCTCTTCCTTGAGCCGGTCAACTCTCTCTTGCTCATGATTTACTTCGCGTTCCACCTTGGTCTTATTTAACCGGTTTACTATGACGTTTTCGCGTTTTGCAACATAGACTATCGGCAGTTCAGTTTTGTCTGTGACATCGCGCTTCACACTCGCCTCTCTTTACCTATTCATTGGCTTTAGTATTGCGCCGATCATAAACAGCAATGACGGCCCTACACGTTTGTCATTATGAAAGGAAACTTGGCCTACGGCCATGTCACCTGTTTTCTAACACGAGCTGTGGAATGACTGATCTGCATTCAAGGGACAAACCTTTAGGTTATCTGCAGGAGTATAGATAATTGTCAAGTTGTCCTTTTTGTTGCCTTGGAATCCGGTAATCCAGCCGTACTTCTGTGCTAGGTTAGAAACCATACCTTCAATGGAGTTGGCCTTGACAAGCTGAGCACAGTCCGCGAGCAGTGCATCTGGTATGCTCTCCCATGCCATAGATTCATGCATCCTGAGGTATACATGCGCAGAGGAAAGCTTGTCAACATGGAACCAGAGGTCTTGTGGCCATGCATATTTAATGAGATCTTCATCTGATAGACACTATGGTTCTACTCAATGGGAGCTCGCGTAGAGTACAGACTAACTCTCGAACTTATCCCGGCCCATGTAGAGGGTGACGGGTGGGTCTGTAACTAGCATTACGATGAATCAGTAGACAGATTGACTTGAGATAAGCACAAACCGGTAGAGGAGAAGAAGAGGACCATCAGATGGAAGCGTGGGAACGGCCTACGCCAACGTCGTTTCTGTGTTTCCAGCTCGACCACAATCATGCAACCTGTGCCAAACCGCTTAGGCCTTGGTCTTCATCCGCCTTTGCCGTCATACGGCCAGGGCCCTTCTATCTCGGCTCTCGCACACCAGCAGCAAATGCACTTTGTGCCCCCCCAGGTACACAAGCAGGCAACTCTGTTTGTCGGTTCAATTTCGGGGGGTATTACAGACACATTTCTGAATCAGTTGTTATCGGTGAATGCTATCCCCCATAATTTCCGATCTACTTGTTTACCCGTTTGTTCCACAGGCCTGCGGCTTCGTAAAGTCGTTCAAGCGCCTCATTACCCCTGCTAACAAGCCGCAAGGATTTGGCTTTGCAGAATTTGAGGAGCCGGATGGTGCACTTCGGGCATTGACACTCTTGAACGGCGTGGAGCTTCCTGCCTTAGAGGATGGTTGCGCTAATAAAAATCTGCTGGTGCGTAGCATAGCCAACACGGGACTGGCTTGAGTCTACATCGCATTTATAGGTTAAAGCCGATGAAAAGACACGGTTATTCCTAGACGCGTACAAGGCACATCGAATGTCGACGAATGTATGTCAATAATTTAACGATTGTACATCGTTCATCTTGTTTAAAATTTCTGTAGATCGATGAAGAACTAACACAAAAGGCCAAGGCAAAAATTGATGAGCTACTTGCTGACATTAAACGAGTCTCTGAGGATGCCGCAAATAGTGGTCTCATCGACAGAGAAAAATACGTTATCCCTCCACACCTTCATGACCTACAAGAAGCCGATTTGCCGGAAACGCAGCGTGGCCTTGTAATTTCCGAGATTGCTCAGTTTCGTGAGCGAGCGGCTAAAAGAGAGCGCGAAAAAATGAGAGATGTCCGGGAAAGTATACCTCTGCTAGTGCCTAGTGGCCCGAAGCGTGAATGGGGAAAATCGCAGTCGCAGCAAACACTTCCACCATCGAAATCTCAGGCAACAGGTAAAGGTTCACAAGGTTTCAGTAAGCCACCTGGATTTGTCAGAGCAGAAAATGATGGCGCAGGGAAATCATTCGAAATGCTCAAGACGGACGAAGAATTAGAATCCGAAAGAAAGGAAGCACGACGGCGAGACGAAGAAAATTCATTTAGAGACGTAAGCATCACGATGTATCATCATTACTGTGTCTCGAGCTTATATGTGTTGTCAAAGCGTGAGCGACGATATGAACCAAGGGAAAGAGCTCGAATACAAGCACTTGAACGAGCAATAGCAAGGGATAGGACGACTAAGGAGGCTGAAGAGAGGGATCGGGTTGAAATGCGTCAGCGGTTAGACATTTGGGACGATGATGAGAGCGATGAACTGTTCTATGTTGACAGGTTCGTGTATGAACCGCCGACTTCATTTTTCCCAACTCACGATATTAAGAGCACGGTGGCGTCACATCAGAGCCAGGCGGGTTGAAGGAGAAGAAACATCTGATGCTAAGTCGAGGCAGTACGAAGAGCAGGAGGCGGAGAACCTGCGTCGCGAGTCGGAAGACTTCTTGGCTAAACAAATGGATGAGATGCAGGCATTGGCGGAAGAACAGCGCAAGGCTGGAATGCTGTTGGATGATGGTGCCCCTGTCAAGTTGAACGTCTCTATTGCTACTTCGACGACCAAAGACAAAGAGCCGTTGACGAAAGAAAAGGCTGCACCCATTGGTTTCGGCCAGGAAGACGAGGATGAAGACGGAATCAAGAAGCGCAAGGTTCCACTGGTTAAACTTGATTTCAGCGTGGCAGAAAGTGGAGAACAAGTTCGCGAAAGGTTGGAGAGGATCCGTTTATCCACCCCCCATGACAAGGAGTCGTTATTCAAGGCGAAAGTGAGGTGGGACGGGTTGACAGATGTGAGTGGGGAAACATCGTTTGAGCATCTTTGCTAACTGTTGGTTATAGTCCCTCATTGACAGAAAATTCGAACCATTGGTTAAACGATTGATGGTCAAATACCTTGGCGAGATGGAGGAGGATGATTTGATTTTGTTCGTTTTGGAACATCTCAAAGATCACAAAGGACCACAAAAACTTGTTGAGGGATTGGAACCTGTGCGTACACAATACTCTAACTTCTATTCCTGATTCGAGCCTGAGCAGGTGCTGGAAGAAGAAGCGGTGGAGCTTGTAGTTGGAGTTTGGCGCCAGATCATCTTTGAAAGTATGGCTTATGGCGAGGGGTTGTTGACGGAGAAGATGATGGTCGACTAAGTTTCGGTGGCTTCCTGTCCTTGGGGAGTGCAGGTGCGTGAGTAGCATTGGCGAGTCGTGCGCTGAGGTGGGGCCTGTTGAGATTGTAATTGCACCGTGGCATCGGATCGGGTTGATACGCGCGACAGCTTCTGATGATAGGGATAGTGACGTGAGTTCACCATTCAATCCATTCTTGAGATGTAAATAATACTCTTTCCTCTGTTGCTGCTGAAACCAAGTCATGGTTCAGGGGATTTCCGTTGTATTGCTGCTAAGTCACTCACTATTCTTGCGTTTCAATTCGTTAGGGTTACTCACGGTTTACGAATCAGTAAACTCCTGCTACAGGAACACTGTTTATTACAATTTAATACTTATGTCGACTGTGGGAGAAATAAATAAATCCCACCTAGTGTCCGGTTTTGGCCCGTCGGCAGAGCTGTAGGCTGTCTGCGTGTCATGCATGTCATTGACCATCCCAGCCAGTGCATGCGAAAAAATCACCCATGAAACGTTTCATTCGAAGCCGCTATATAAGGCTTGTAACCTAACCATAATGACGAACTACTAGCCCCAGTTCAGAAGATGATCTCGCACATATATTGGATCCTTCCGATATTCGTGCGCACTATAGGCGTGGCGAACGGTCAGACTACAGCAATAGCTACTGCCGTTCCAAGTCCCACTACTTCTCTGAATGCACCACTCCCTTCCCAGGTGTCATTGCCACCGAAGCAGGCCTGGTGTCCTTCAGACATATTCTGTGCGGGTGCGGTAAGCACAGTGCTTTGTCAAGCACCCATCAAACTCACGTTTAGGCTAGCTGTTGCAAACCGTAGACATTGCTAACGTTTACTCGGATCCCAAGACGTTTGTGGACAAAGTGAGATTGTTTAGTTATTAACCATGCAGTAGCTTACTGTAATTGTCAGCCCACTAGCAAAAGTCCGCAACAAGTACTTGTGGATTTCAATAACATATCGACTGGAACTACTTATGGCGAGATTGTGAACTTTTTAGACTCAGATTTCAAAGGAGAGGGCCAGGAATTGGAATCAGTAACTCTTCCCAGTTTCAACGATAACCCAGCATTTCTCCAAAATGTCTCCGACCCTACGCTCCAAGCGTGGTCAAAAGTAGTTCACGGTTTCTGGACTCAATTAGTCAGAGGAACCAACGCATCGCAGATCTGCGGGGGCTCTAATCCCTGCCAGAGTTCCTTCATACCACTGAATCATACGTTCGTTGTTCCAGGTAATCTGATCATTGTGCTTGCATTGCAAGTCATTCAAACATATCCACAGGCGGTCGCTTCAGAGAACAATATTATTGGGACAGTTTCTGGATTGTGGAGGGACTCATCGAATCCCAATTATTTGACATTGCGAATGGGACGCTTCAGAATTTCATGGATGAGCTGGATTTATACGGATTCGTTCCAAATGGTGGGCGCATATATTGTATGTTCATTTTCTTTATGCTGTTCGAATACGGTGCTTAAAACGCAGAAGACCTTGACCGTTCCCAGCCGCCTTTGTTCATTCAGGCAAGCTGCATTGTCCCCTGATCTGTCTTACTCTATGAACCTCTCGTAGATGCTCGCACGGTACATCGCTGCAAGCGGTGACAAAGATATCCTTAAACGTGCAATCCCATTGGCGGAGGTAAATTCAATATTACATCTGCAATAACCTCTCGACAATTGTGTTGTGTAGAAAGAGTTGGCATGGTGGAGCAACCAGCGTTCAGTACAAGTTTCAAGCCCGTTCTCCAATCGGACTTTCAAGATGTATAGATATGACGTGAACAACACTGCTCCTCGCCCCGAGTCATATAGCGACGGCAAGTTATAACTGTTACCCTTCTTTTTCGGCCTCCTCACATTCACGTAGACTACACATTGGCGAATTCGCCGACCAGTGGTCCGGCGCTAAACGAAACGGAAGAAGCTGCACTGTACGCTGAGCTTGCGAGTGGGGCGGAAACAGGTGCGTGCTCCAAGCCATAATCTCGCACTACTCAATCAAGGATAGGCTGGGATTATAGCTCACGATGGTTCTATGATGGATCTGGAGCTCAGGGTTTTGCGTAGCCTCAATGTCAGAAATACCATTCCCGTCGATTTGAACAGTATCCTTTGTACGAGACTTTATTTCTATGCAATGTGGCAGGACTGACTCAGATACAGACAAAAACCATATCTTGCTTGCTGGCTTCTACGGTTCCTCAAATCACACGGCGGCCAGTGCTCACAAGAGTTCCGCTGCCGCCCTCCGAGAAGGTATTCTTGATTTGTTTTGGGATCAGACAAAGGTATGATTGTCCCACACTCCGGTTCTACTCATCTCACTATCGTAGTTGGCCTTTTATGATTTCAACTTGCGTACCAACGCGAGAAACATGGTTTTCTCTGTTGCAACATTTTATCCACTGTGGAGTGGCATTCTGCCGCCCGAGGTGGTAGGAAGTAGTAATGCTGCCTTTGGTTTCTTCTCTGCTGTGAATATGGTCATGAATCGTTACAATGGAACGTTCCCTGTTACATTTAATGTATCTGGTCAACAATGGTGAGCATGTTTTCATCATCAGATCCAGCGGTTATTCAAACGGCGATCAGGGATGCACCCAATACCTGGCCACCTCACCAGTATATCGTTTTACAAGCGCTGCGTGCATTGCCTTCTAATGTGACAGGAGGCTCTCTCCCGACGCCCGGTAGCGGTCAATCAAGTTATTCTCTGATACCATCTGGGCAGCTTAACATCGAAGAATCTCAGTTGCCTGGGCAGCCGATTTACATTGCCGGGAAGTCTCACAATGCAAGCATGACTGGGTCAGCTGCGGACATCAATTCATTGAATGGTACTGTGATCAACGGAGGTAATGCAACGACTGGCGAAGGTTGGGCAAGCATTCTGCAGAGAGAAGTTGCGAATCGATATTTCACAAGCGCCTTCTGTAGCTGGTCTGTCGTTCTCACTCGTGATTGTTTCTGTCCCTGATTTCTGTCGGAAGGTACGCGACAGGTGGATCTATACCTGGGATTCTTCCGAGACTTTCGGATGCAGCCTTGAATGTTACCAAAAGCGTCGACAACACTGGCAACGTGGGTTCCCGTGCTCTATCAAAGTGCATCCGTGTTAACGGATAAGCTTGTAGATGTTTGAGAAATTCTCCATCTTTGATGTTGATTCTGCCGGGAGTGGCGGGGAATACACTGTTCAGGTTCGTATGATCGTCTCTTGCGTTTACCTTGTAGTAAAGTTTCTCACAGGCAGGATTTGGTTGGACAAATGGCGCTGTTCTATGGACCGCTAGCAACTATGGGGAAATGCTTGTCGCGCCCAAGTGTCCCAACCTGTTGGATGCACCCCATGGATCGGGTAACAAGAACGGCGGAGCCGGCTTAGTCGTGCAGTTTTCAGCTGTGATTTCATCGTTTTTAGTCATTTCCAGCTCATTGTTGTTAGTGTAAAGAAACTGTTGTCTTTTGAATACAGAAAATACAAGGACGATTTTCGCACCCCTGCCCCAGAAATTGTTCGACCTGGCCGCACTCCCATGTCTCTCCCGAGTCCCTAATCCAAACTTATAATTTCCACTTGAGTGTAAATGCGAGGCCGATGTACCCTTATGTATAGACCTCAATACTCAGTTACCACCCCGCGGACTTGCCATCTTGAGGGGCGCATTAACTACTCTGATCCACATTGCGGCATTCTGATCCTTCTTCATCATCACAGGTTGCCTCGATTATTGGTGTCATATGCTCGTTCGAGCATGCCACAGGTGAGCCTTCAGCCAACAAGTTGCAAGGGGTTTCAATATTATGAGGAGAGTATAGCTACAATCGTGAGTGGCGGTGGAACAGCGGTAGATAGCAGATACACGTCATTCAATATCGGAGTCCCCGTCGCCTTCTATGACAGTAATAATAGGTGGCGCGTTACTAACGCCGTCACGAGCGAAAAAGTCTTCTAGCGATAGTGGTCTAAGGTTGAAACCCTATGTGGAGGATTAGCTCAAACAACCTGTCCGAATAGATCGTGCATACCTCTAATTGATGCTTTTCCAGCATTTCTTGGCTTATTGATGCGTTTCGTACGTACTCCCTCACGGGTACCATTGCCGCGTTGCGGCACAATTCCCTGAGATCAGAGCCTGACAAACCCTCCGTGAGGATAGCCAATTTGTTCATCGGAAATTCGGGTGAAAGCTTCGTGTCTTTTAGCATCTGACAAAGGGATCAAGAAGTAATAGTACGAGAGAGAGTAAGAGGCTTACCAAATTCAAAATCTTGAGCCGCTGTTCACTGGTGGGCAGGCTGACGGCAAATCGCTGTGGCATGCGGCGCAGGATAGCAGCGTCAATATCATTCGGACGGTTTGTAGCACCAAGAACCAGTATCCTGTCTGTTCCAGATAGTAGCCCATCCCACAGACTACGAGGGAAACATCAGCAAGCAGACACATGGAGATGTATTAACGGGACATGCGTCATAAATTCGGCTTTCATCATCCCTGTGACTTCATGATCACCCTTGGTCCTCTCCCTTAAGAAGGAGTCGATCTCATCAATGAAGATGATACTTGGCTGCGTCTTGCGAGCGAGGCTAAATAGACCAGCCACGAGTTTATTGGACTCGCCGTACCATTTGTTCGTCAGGACGGAAGCAGCGATGTTGATGAATGTCGCACGCGATTCTTTTGCAAGTGCTTTGGCAAGCATGGTCTTCCCACAGCCTGGTGGGCCGTAAAGAAGGACGCCTTTTGGAGCTGAGAGAAGAGAGGATGTCGAAGTGAAGATGTCAGGGTAGAGAAGAGGATATATGACAGCTTCACGGAGGTGATTGATTATGGGATCTAGCCCACCGATATCTATGTTGTGCGAATTAAGCATGAATAGCAGCATGAATAGCAGAGACAACGGACCCGAAAAAGTGACGCTGATGTCGTCTGGATGAATGACTTCATTTGCAACGGTTCCTGGACGAAAGTCTGAATATGAAAACAAGATGGAAAGGCAGCCGAGGACGCACGTTCGTATTCGTCCAACTTCAAGTTGCTATGACCGAGGCGCTTCAGAGCCTCCTGCTGCTTGGCCTTGACTTCCCCGCGTCTCTCTGGGGACAATGCGCTATCGAATATCCACTACGCGAGCATAAGGACCGAGTATAATAAAAGGGGAAGCGACGGACTCGTATTGTATAATACAGAGCTGCCTTGCGTGTATGGTCGGAATGGCATTGTGGAATAGAGGGACAAGAACGCACTTGAGAGGCAATGAAAAGAGCGACTTGTGAAGGGTTGTGAGCAAGAGGAAAAGATCAGGAGAGACGCGTACCGTCGAGCATGGCTCGTTTCGTGCCGACAGAGACCATGATAGCGAGCAAAGTAACGGTATTGTGACAGTACACTACAACTACAATACATACTTTTACTAATCCTACCTCTACACTTCTAAATCTACATACAAGCTGTTGGGTATCATCGATCTATGTGCATATGCACAGGTAGGGGATAAGCCGGAACTTGTTGCATTGGGTATAATGGCGCGGTCACGGTATGTCGATTGACGCTGTCTCTCGATGGCCAGAGGCGGGTCCAGATGGCCGCATAACGGTTTTTACGGTAGAGGATAAGAAGTGTTATGAGCAGCACGAAAAGGACTGCAGCAGCGCGTCAGGATGGGATGATTGACGGCAAGCGTACATACGGAAACATATGACGATCGCGCGAAGGACTTTGGGGGACAAAAGGTTTGCGTTGGACGAGGCGTTGGAGACGGGCGTATCACCGGCGTCATCTGCGAGCTGCAATGGCAGAGCGGCGATGAGGGCGACAGAGAGAAGAAGGACGAACATGGAGGCATCCAAAGCCTCAGGGCCCCTGGCCTGAAATACCACCGGAACGAGCTCGATTTCCTAATTGCTGTTATTCTCCCACGCTCCCATGCTCCTCCTTCTCCTCCTCCTCGTCCTCCCCTTCCTTTACGCCCGCAGTCTGCGCACAGCAAACAGATCCAAGAGAGACGCCCTCATCGCCTCTCTGGGCCGCCCTCGCCATTCCCGCATACTCGGCTTCTTCCATCCCTACTGGTTCCCCATTTTTACACGTTTACATGCGCACTTCTGATTCTACGCGACAGCAACGCAGGCGGAGGCGGAGAACGCGTCCTATGGACCGCAATCGCCGCCGTGCAGCGTACCCAACCAAACGTCGTAGTTGTTGTATACAGCGGTGACACCGACGCTTCCAAAGATGATATTCTAGACAAAGTTCATGTAGGTATGCCATCCTTGTCCTCCGTGCGCACCTCAATCACACGTTTCCTCAAGCGCCGTTTCAACATCAAATTAGATCCGTCCTCGCTGCACTTTGTATTTCTTAAAACACGTTACCTCGTGGAGGATTCTAGCTGGCGCCATTTTACCCTCTTGGGACAGAGCCTCGGATCAATGTACCTGGCTTGGGAAGCCATGTCCAATCTAATACCGGATCTCTTTATAGGTACGTCCATCACTAAAATTCCCCTTGTCATGACATGACACCACGTAGACAGCATGGGTTACGCGTTTACGTTCCACGTAGTTTCCTTCCTCGGGCATATTCCTATCGGAGCTTATGTCCACTATCCGATCATCAGCACCGACATGCTGGCCCGCGTGCAATCCCGACGACAATGGCATACAAATACCGACGCAATATCTTCTTCTGCTATTTTGAGTCAAGCGAAACTCTTGTATTATTCTTTTTTCGCTTCAAATGATCTATCCTATTGATGGCATAGACTTTAGATATTATCGCTTCTTCATGTATCATTATGCCCATGCTCTTCGCAAGGCTCAGTTCCTGATGGTAAATTCAACCTGGACGAAAAACCACATCGACTCGATTCTACGCCGGTCAGATCCAATCCTCGATCTGTTACATGTCTATCCCATCTTGGGATTTTCTCGAATGAAACCCAAGACAACGCATATTGTATATCCACCCTGTGACACACGTGCAATGAGCGAATTTCCCCTAGATAGCCGTGAGCGTATTATTCTGAGCATCGCCCAGTTCCGGTTTGTTTCTGATTTTTCATAGTACCTGAATTGCATTGATCCTTAATGTTTTCAGTCCCGAAAAGGACCATGCTACGCAGCTGCGATCATTCCGCAAACTGTTACAAATTTATCCGGAACATGCTACTGTCAAGCTCGTCCTGATTGGCGGGAGTCGTAGCGCCGATGACGCGGCACGAGTGGAAGGTCTGCGCGAATTGGCTCGACAGTTAGACATTGAGGTTTGATTGATTCTCTGTGGTACAATGGCCATAACCCAAGCTTTTCCCCCCAGAATTGCGTAGAGTTTGTCATTAATGCTTCTTACCCCATTGTTCTGGATTGGCTACGCCGCTCGAGTATAGGATTCAGCACTATGGTTGATGACACTTTGGCATCAATGTCGTGGAGTTTATGGCATGCTTAATTTTCCTCATCATTTCCGAATAACCTAACACCCACCAAGGCAGCAGGTGTGATACCAGTAGCGCATGCGTCAGGCGGTCCACTTCAGGATATCATAGTTCCATATGAGGGAAGAGACAGGTATTAATGTTTCAACGAATTGCAGCATCGCTGAGTCACAGCACACACACACAGGTTTCCATGCTAAGGATCCAGATTCGTTCGCAGAAGCACTACATCAAACGCTAAGCCTCTCTATAACCGAGGACCTCGCTATCAGGAAACGAGCCCGTCATTGGGCTGTGCAGCGTTTCTCTGAAGAAGAATTCGTTAAAGGCTGGAACGCAAGTAATTGGCAACATTTTCTTGCGCTTGCGTAAGGCAGGCATCCATGTGTAATCATAGACCTAAATCTAGAAATCGAGCTTGACAACTACGTCTTCTCCCTTCCCTTGTATTTCTTCCAGGCTCCTATATCCCGCAAGGGCAAGATTGGCATCCAAATCCGCCATTGTATGTCGTAACACTTGCTCCACACCGGCTTGCCCGCCAGCCATGAGTCCGTACAGCCACGGGCGGCCGACTGTGAAGAGTATTAAACCTGTGCGATCGAAGCAACTCACTCACGCACGCAAGATGGCTTGAGCCCCCAATGCTATTGCTTTGATGATATCACTCCCAGTACGAACACCAGAGTCGAAGAGGATGGTAAACTTGCCGGACTTTTGTGCCTGTCTGATCTTAGGAGACCTCATGACATTTACCAATGCGTATAATGACGGAATAGCCCCATCGACTTGTCGGCCCCCTGAACGCTTTCGTTTGATCAAACTGCAAGGACACGACAATACTCTCACCATGATTCGATACAACAATTCCGTCAACTCCGATGTCAAGTGCCCTTTCTGCATCCTGTGCGAGGTCGATCAAATCAATCAAATCAATCTGGTACCATGCATTTGTACTAACCTGTGCACACTGGATGCCCTTTAGGATTAAGGGGCCGGCCCAATTATCTCTCAAGAATTTGACATCTTCCCAAGGGCGGAAAAGTCCAGGATTGGTCTCTTTCAGCCACTCGAACCCTAAGAATGCAGCCCTCTTTGCCTTTCCGTCTCCTTCTGCGAGAAGTTTGTTCATCTTTACGGGGTCGTAAGGATGCTCGGTGTGCTCGTCAAGTACCGGTTGATAGCCATGCCGCGCCATGAACACTGGATCAGAAATACCAACTTGGATACCTACACCATGAGCAAAGGGAAGATATGCAGTTTGAAGGTCGAGCGGCCTCCAGCCGATAGATGGTGTATCAAGGGTGACAACGAGCGCACTAAAGCCATTTGCCTTGGCTCGCTTCAGCAACGACAATGTTATCTCATCTGTACGGGGCCTTTGATTCGTCAGTTCATTTCCGTATGCCGCCGAGAAATGCGCTAACCAATATAGTTGGAACCATCTGTGACCGTCGCCGTTTTCCTTGGCGACCTCTTCAATGCTTCGGCTAGCTGCCGTGCTCAAGATGAATGGAATTCCCGTGTTCTTGGCCGCCCGGGCAGAGGCCAAATCGGCGTCTGGGTGGCATGTTCCCTGAACGCCAATCGGTGCCATTAAAATGGGCGCAGGAAGTTTCACTCCAAAGAGGGTGACCTGTATCAATTAGAATCGCCCAGTCGGTGCAGATGATCGTCACTAACGTCGAGCGATCTGATGGTGTTGTCCGCAAGCATACGGGGGATGATGGCATATTTTTCAAATGCCCTTCGATTGTTCTTTTCTGTTGAATTGGTTCCGGCGCTTCCATATGCGTAATTGAAAGCACCTGTCATCCTTCAGTCGCCCTCGCCGGCAGGAGTCAGCGGCACACACCGATATTGTCCTTGAGCGCCTCTCGTGCCTTTGCTTCTAAATCATCAAAAGAAACCGTTCCGAGAGGTACTGGGCCTTGACGACTTAAATATAATTCTACTTTGTATTTGGACCACTCGTTATCAATCATTGTAGGAGGCTTTGAGCAGACAGACGGGGGTTGTGGAAATGAAGCTAAATTTATTGCAAGGTGGATTGGACGCTTTATACACCGTCTTAAATATGTCTCAATGTACACATGTTGCGTGTGGTCACATGAAGGTATAAAATACTCTAAAGTATTTTGAATGACTGATCGCTTTCAGGATTACTGTCATCTGGGTCCTTCGCAGAGCTTATTACTTCGTTACTAATGTTTGCGATTATCTGCGAACACATCAGATGCCAATTCCAGAAGATAACGGGTCCACATCAGGTTTTCTGTGGTTCCGGCGATGGTTTAAGATTATCAACGTTGGGTCGTCAAATATCCATGGGGCAAAAATGTTACTTGAATTAGCCTTGAAATTTGTAATATCATACACCTTTCTTCCATGCCCTCGGCGCACCTGTCCCATTGGGTATTCCAGGTTCATCCAATGCGAAGACATCAACCACGGGGCCACGAACGTAAACCAGATACAAGGACTTGATATCCGGGGTAAGTGATAAGATCTCTATGACCGACACGGCATTTATGGCCTCTGATTTAAACGCATGTAGATGGCATCGTGACCTGCCGAAGGACTTCAAAGCGCCAATGAGCTCAGGATGCGGCCTTGCGTCGACATACAACTCCTTCAGAGACGGCGTCGTTGTTGCCTGTATCAGAGAAATCGCATCTGTCACCAACGACAGCAGGCTTGGAAGCACGATCGATGTAATAGATGGGAGAGTTTCAACGTTAAGATATATGATTCAAGTCTCGACTTGTGAGAGGATGGAGGGTAGCCATGCAACCTCTTTTCATTGGTCCCAACCAAGATACATGATGATAGACCGGTTGAAGTTCCAAGTCGAAAGGCCGTGTAAAACATGGAGCAGTCATGAAAAATCGGTGAAAGGCTCTGGAACTGTGCGATTACCATCTGTGCAGAAAAGATGGCATGATTCCAGATGCTCGAGTTGGCCCTTGACTCGGTGGAGTCCCGGAATATCATCCATCAATGTGACCCTACACCAGCGTGGTGACTAGGTTGAATATCGTGAAGAAGCGGTGACTTTTGGGCCAGACTCGACTTCCAGAAGGATATCCGATTGCACTCCAAGAACATGGTGAGCACATCTATAATGCGTTGATGCGTTTTCTCCATTTCAATATAGGAATACCAAACGAATCTCGTTCCAAAAAATTTTGTCGCATCGTCAAGAATTCCATGCGCCATGAGAACAAACGTGGGCAAGATACCATTGATATTGGGCGATTTCAGAAAAGTGCTTAAGTGATATAGGAAGGTAGGCCTTGTGCGATAGATGATCTTGGTAAGCTCGAGCCAGATGCATCAGCTGAGCTCGAGTCACGTCGGATGCACAACGACTTCTAGGAATGCTGTTGTGAGTACAGTTTTGGGTACCGAATGGGAGGATGCAAATAATGTGTACATGTACGATAGAACACCATCAAAGCATCTCTAGCACTCTCCTGTAATGGAGTCTGTGTCCTCCCATGCGGATTGATCACTTTCAGGATTACTGTCATCCGCGTCCTTCGCAGAGCTTGTCACTCCGTTGCTTTCAGAAAACAAATGTCTGCGATCATCTGTGAATACATCAGATGCCACCTCTGGATGGATGTCTGACGATGTGTGCCGATGACGGGTCCACATCAGATGGACGTCGGCCGCAGATGATTGAGGTCTCTGGTCCTCGCCGCCGTCCTTGTTTCGTCGAAGTGGTGCAGAACGCACGACTTCGTGAAGATGTGCCGATTTAGCCGACTTTCTGGCACTTCGAGGACTTCCAACACCGGACCACAACGCGCTATATCCATAGGCCTCGTAAGGATGCGAGCTAGATCTTCCAAGCATTGGCTGGCGAATTACGGATTTTGAGGGTGTCAACGTTCGCTGATGACCATAATATTGAAAGTGCGTATGGGGACCGAGATGCAAGGGGTGTGGCACATTGCGCTTGACACTTCTGCGGAACGATGGTGTTCGTGAACGTGAGCCATCAGATATTTTTCGAGGTCTAACATCAGAGTCTTGATGGGCCAGCCGATTGGCTGACGACGATGGTGGAAGATTGATATCGATCGACGTTAGAGGCATTTTGGGTTGCGGAAACATGAACTCGTTATCGAGACCAGAACCTGAATCTAAAACACATCATATTAGCGGTCATACGATCATCTATAACTCACCAGTGCGCATACGCGATGAATGGCCTGGAAGTCGTTGATTTGCCTGGGTAGATATGTCATCTTCAGTTGACGAGATGCTATTCAAGTGAGTGGAACGTCGACTCAAATCCTTGTAGTTCGACGGCCTTTCGCTGGTTGTCATCTCATTCTGGATCAGTGGTTCTCCCCGCGAGCCACGAGTGAGAGCTATGAAGACAAGGACTAATAGTAACAAGCACAGTTGTGCGATGCCGAGACGCTTTTCGAGGGTTATCTGACACAATGACTTCAACTTCGCACATAGCATACATGAGATGGCTCCCACCTCGTCCGACAGGTATTCCACAACTGCCAGAAGTTCTCGATACTCCATTTGAAGTTGTTGCTTCTGCCTCTCCCATTCTTGTACAGCGCGCAGGTGTGTTTGTCCATGGGCTCGTCCCTATTATCGGTATCGGTTGGTAAATTGAAATCATCTGTCGTACAAAAGACTAATACTTACAATTCCCTCCAGTCTGCCAACATCTTCGTTGAGACGCTTCAATAGATCTCGTACAGCTATGTTTTGCTGTTCAATGTAACGTGCGTATAGCGTATGGTTCGCCTCAAGAGCTGTAAGCCGGTTCATAATTACGCGGTATATTGATTCCCCTGACGTAGAAGGCGCAACGGTTTGCGAAATGACAGGGCTTGTCAAAGTTGAAGTAGTTGCCATTACAATTGAATGGCTGCTACCATGAAGGGAGGACGATGCAGGTGGAGCAGATGAAATCCGCGCCAAATGCTGATTGGATGAGGCACTTCCAGAGTGGCCTGAACTGGTTGAAATAGATTCATATACTGCGGAGTCAGAAGGCAGGGTATCAGCGAAGGTTTGGGAATTAACGTTATTGCGAATTAATGAAACATCTGAAGTTGTTACGGGCGGGATTTGAGATGATTCTAAATGGATATTAAGTGAATCGTGTAATTGGGTTTCGCCTTGACCATTCTTTATGAACCAGTCATGGCCATCTGTTAGTAAAGTCTGCGTATCTGCAGGTGATACGGATTTAGACTTGGGCTGGCTATCCTCGATCCCAGGGAAAGAAATTGCAGTAGGCGTTGGAAAAGAAGACACAGTCCCCTCGCCCAAAGGTTCGACAACAGAAGTTATGGAGGGAGTGTCGACTAATCGATCAAGCACTTTTCCTGACGCGCCTGACCCCCCGTCCGCGTCCAATTTCGCTTTGCTTTGCTCTTCCCACTGTTCCCATTTATATTCTTCCAAATGGGTTAACCCGTATACTCGGAGAAGCGATACAGGACAGTAATATTCGTTCCCATAATGGGAGTGGAAATCGATACGGATATAGCGATAGAAGTCTCTCAACGATGTCGGGGGGTGGAAGGACTAAAATTGATGTCATGAGCAGCATTATTGGGAGGAGGACAACGTACCTGAATCCCCCGAAAATTCTTGGCCCGGAAGGTCCCAGCATCCTCCCAACTCTTGTCATTCGTGGCATCGGTCTTGGCGACATGCACAGAAAAGTCCTTGAATACACCACTAAAGAATTCAAAATTGGCCAATTGCACGGTCTCAATTCGGATATCTTCGCAGAGCTCGACCACAATAAATTGACTCTCGCTGCTCGCCGGCTTGCAGGGACTTAACATATATCTATCCCTCTTGGAGTTAAGTACAGCGGAAGGGGATTTGGCTGATCGATGCGCTGCGTGAACGCGCGCTGAGCAGTCAAGACTAGCGTAGTTGAACTTATCTGTGAGGGGAACCCGTAAATGGCGCTGGTGAGATTGTGGTATAGGATCCTCTGGCTGAAAAGGGCTCGTCTGCGAGGAATCATTTTGTGCGGGTGCGAAGGATTTGTCCTTCTTGCTGTCATTGGTTGAAAAGGCGACTTCATGCGCATCCTCGCCATGAACATGTTGCTCCATTAGCTCGCCCAAATTCCGTTGTTTCTCCTTCCACTCCTGGAACGAGAGTAAAACCTGGTCCTCTGCGGCACTATTGGGCAACAGTGGTTTTAGACAGCATACGGGGAACCTGGTATGTTGAGAAGCCTGCACAGAAAAGATTCTAAAGGGATCGTTACTCGACAAGTTGTTGGCGAAAGCACCTGCGACGCAGAGAAGGGCCAGAAGGGCGGGTGAAAGTCGCATGGAGTGGAGGGACAGCCCTGACTATAACTCTATTTACTCCGCAAATGCTCGCGCGCCCACCACGACGTCTCCTCCCGCGCATTCAACAGTGGATCCAACCTCTGCAATCTCCACCCTTCGTACCGCGCATCGCTCCTCGGCGTGTACATCGACACAGTCGCTAGCGAAAGATATGTGTGGTACGGGTCTGCGCGTGTCAGTGCATGCCCGCCTGCATCCGTTGTATACTTACCAGCATTCTCCCCAGGAGCCTTAGCAATTCCTCCAAATTTGTACTGACAGTCTGCTATGAACCGTAGGAGTGCAGAGGCATTGACTAGGTCCTTCACACCCAAAATCTGGCCATTTAAGCACGGGAAAAATCCAGTTTGCGAAACCTATACCTCAAGTGATGCCCCGCACCAGAAACAATAACATGCATCTTCCGGTTTTGCGGTACGCCCACGGAATCCGCCACATGGCTCCTGGTTTTGAACCAGCCAGCGAATAGTCTGCGCGCGCTCAAGTGGAGTTATTAACCCGCCAGCACTTTTCCTCGGCTCGTCCGGAATAAGATGAAGCGACGCAATAGCGAGGTAAGTTGTCCCCCCTGTCGATATTAGATTAGAACCTATATCCACTCGGCACCGTGCGCCTACCGTGCGCCTCGGAACAAGGTGTTTGACCGTATCCACCTTCAAAAGTCTGGTTTTTTTTTTTTTGCATTAGATACCCTGTACACTCCAATGGGGTGAATCTCTCACCCTACACGACGCAATAAATTTGACGGCACTAGGAATATTTATGCCTGACCAATCATCTAGCATCATGCTTATAGCAAAAGCACAATAAAGCGATCTCATGTCAGTTTCACCATCACCTGGAGTCGTCGAGAAACTTTAAGTGGAATGATCAGAATTGGCCGTGCTTCTCAACTCGACTCACCTTCCGTCTTCCCTCTGGCAAGTCCGCAAAAGTTTGACAAGGCTAGATCTGTCTAGTCTTCTGAAGTCATCACGGAGGATTGCCAAAGTCAGTATCCCTGCATAGGTCATGATTAGATGTGGGGTGTCATATGTGAGCTTTAGTACGGATTGATCATTCCCAATGTTTCTCGTTGAACTGTACAACTCACAGTGTACTCGGAAGGTTCCCTTATCTTGACATACGGGCTTGACCTAAACCCTGAGCCGTGGCGCCCACCTGCTCAGAGAATGGGCTATCAGTTTGATGGTGGCAGGACCATATGAAACTTTACTTGTGTATTGCTCCCATAACCATGCTTTCCATGTCTCGCGATCAGCCTCGGTTGTCTTATCATACAGCAATCCCAATAAATCCAACGAGCCAATACAGTAGAATGCAATCACGAGCCTATGAAATGAGATCGGATTACATTCGGTTGGACGCAGCAACATACCGTGTTGCATCGAGGTTAGTGGAAGTAGAGGGCAACCCTGCGTATCCACAGTACATGAAGTCATGGCGAGGATACTAGATGTTCGTCTTACCCATCAAACAACGCCGACAATGAGCAGCATGATTTGTTTTCGACAAGACGGGCAGGGCGTGTAACGGGTCCGTATTGTCTGTCATGTGCAGAAACAAGAGATGACGATCTCATCTCGGACTGAATGGAAAGTTTCTGCTGCTCAGAGTCAGATTTACCACGTCGATTGTTATCTGTCTGATAGACTTCTGGGCATCACAAATAGGCCATGCTGCTTCACGCGGGCATTCCAGGATGGATATAACTAAAGTGTTGTGACAAATACACTTGAACAAGGCTCAATTAGTTAGAGGTACAAAGTTCAGGGGGTTGCATCGAGGATGAGGATTGTGGAAGAAGTGATAAAGGTAAATGAGTTCTGGAGGGAACAAGAAGGACTCTGAACTAGAGCCCAGCCATGCTTATGGGAAATGATCGCTGAGAAGTTGGTATCTGTCCTTGGGATACCTGACCAGGGAGCTGACCAGGAGCTACCTGATGTTGCCCCACAGATTGCGCCTGCGAGGCATTCTGTGCAAGCACTATGTTTGGGTTTGGCGCAAAGGCCGCTGGCGTCTTCTCTTCCAAATCGGAATACAGAACCGTCATTTCTTTCCGCTCTTTGGTCCAGTTTTCGGGCTCCCAGTACGTGTACTGTCCTTGTTCACCCCCTTGCACTTTCTGAGAAGGTGCCATTCCGCTCTCCTTTGTGATCCAGAGCCGCAAATCCTTGTGGTACCGCCAGTTGCGATTGTACCTGCGAGGTGTAAGCTGGGTTGAATGGATAGAAAAGTCGTAACGCGCACAGTTCCTGTGCAGCGACCTCTTGCAGGGCATCGCGGGGGCTCGAATAGAACATAAAAAACAATGTTTCGTCACTAAATGCCGCTGCCTTCACTGGTCCAGGCGGCGGTGCCTGCACGCTCGCATAACAACTTGGTAATCGGAAGTCAGGCTCTACAGTATGTGCCGCCGACTGATCGGCCCATGGTGTGATGAACGTAGAATACAAGTTTCTGAATATAGTTGAAAACGCAGCTGTATACGAGTAGACTTCTCTCACCCATTGAATCCCATGTCCAACCCCATGGTACCCAGATCCGTACCAATACTTGTCAGTCCCTGATCCACATCTGCCGCGGCACTCTTGATCATTGCTAGCAGGCCCAATAAGCCCCAACGATCGGCTGCGCTCATCAGAACCTGCTGTGCTGGCGTTTGCGGATGTTGCTGTGAAACCGAACTATTCGTCGAAAGAGTGTTGGCGTTGCCTGGATTGCTAGGCGTTGGATTGTTTGGGTTAGCATGTGGTTCTGAACAAAATAATCTCAGTTCCAATGTCAACTCCAAATGGTGATATTAAGTTACCTGCTCCTGCTGCGACCTGTGACTGTTGTTGTGAGAATGATGCTGCAGGTGGTGGAACTCCTGGCGGTGCATTTAGATGAGTTGTTGTTGGATTCTGGGCAGAGTGTGCGCCATTTTGCTATAAAGGATCAATCAAAGTCGCGTTGATGTGACATTGCAACGTACATTGCCGGTTGAAGACTGATGCTGTGAACTAGCGGTGATCGTTGCCGAATTCCATGGGGCATGTGCTTGGTTACTCTTTAACGAGTAATTACTCTATAGACCAGTTGGGTTAGAGTGTGTATTTTCACGGGGCCATACAATTGAACTTACCCGCTGCTGCTTTTCTGTTTCTGTTTGCCCCTGCTGAAATCCAGGATGGACATTCCTGGACTGTGCTGCACCTAGATTTAGTATTCCTGGTGTTGCCTGGTGGAGGCTGCCGCTGAAAGTAGCGAGAGGGTTTAGTCTATGATGTTGCGAATGCTCGTTGTGCGGGAAGCCATTTAGCCCTGGTGGATGTGGGTGATTGTCCTGGCTAGCACTTTGGCTTTGTGACGAATTCTGACTCTGTGATCCTCCGAGCGCGGGGAAGTCGTCCGGCGTAAAATCGCGCGCTTGATTCGACACTGTATTTCCAATACCTCCCGACCCACCACTGGAGCTCCCTAATCCCGCCTGACTCGCATAGCTTGTTGCAGCCGCAGCTGTCCCGTTTCCACTATTGTTATTTGAATTGTTGTTGGCCACTGGCGCTGACCCTAGGGCGGGAAAATCATTGGGATCAAGATTTACTTCACTTGTTGACGACACAGATGGCGCGCCTAAGCTGGGCGTTTGAGCTAGATGCGATGGTATTGAGCTCGAAGTACCATTTGTCTGTTGCTGGGCTGGTATTTGCTGTTGCTGTTGCTGCAAAGAGGTCGGCTGATGTTGACCAAGACCACCGCTAAAGCCGAATCCCGCCGCTTGCGCACGCTGTTGCATGAAGCCAGGCGTCGGCTGAGGACCCAAATTCTGGACTTGCGACTGTTGCGATGAACGGTGGCCATTTGGCTGCAGGCCAGGCACGTAACCACCACTCTGTAACACGCTGACATTCCGAGGTGGAAGGGCATAGTTTGGATATTGTGGTCGGTACTGACTCGCAAGGGCAGGGTTTGGCGCGAGACTCGGTGGTCTTTGTTGCGGTTGACCTGAAAGCGTTCAGCCAACTGGGGTGGACGGCAATAATACAATCACAGACCAGGGCGATTCATGACTATAACGAACACCTGGATTGAAAGGACATTGTGTCAGCGAAGGAATTTTGGATGAAGAGTGACGCACAGACGAAGTAGGGATGAGCAGGACTCGCAATTATCTGTCGAATTGTGGACTGTTCTTGTTGGCGCTCTATTTGGCTTTTCCATATGTAAGCGGGACTATCCACATATGGTACGATCGTCCGAAGCGAGGCTATGCGACTCCGGTCTAACACTAACGGTGTCCATATGGAGGTTCTTCTCACCATGCTGTTGCTATCTGTCGCTAATGATCTGTAAGGTACTCCACGCGCTGCTCTCCTATCAAATTACGAGGTTCTGTCTCTTCTTCGCGAACTAGACAGCGAGCATATCGCACAATCAAAAACCGCGCATCGCATTAAAAAGGAAGAATCCGAGGCCCTCATTTCTGGTGTTACCTCAAACATACAAGCGTCTTTGTTCGAAGTGAGTGAGAATCTGCGGACCCTTGAAGTCGAGGTGATCCTGGCATTTTGTACTGGCACCAGTAATTCATGGAGTTGCAAGGCAATCCAATACTTATCATCCGACTATCTGCAGACCACTCAACAAACCCCTCAAGGCATCATACAGCTCGTCAAGGGCCTCGCACCTTTTGACTTAACTAAGGCCGAAAAATTGCAAGTCGTGAATCTCGCACCAACCCTGCCTGTTGAGCTATATGTCGTGGGTTTCGGTTATGTTCATTGAGAATTGAAGATCAAGGAAATATAATCTAGATCGTGGAAGAACTGGAGGATCGAATTGGTGATAAGATGGATGATATCCTGTCGCTGGTGCAAACTACGATTGGTCCATCTGCGTCTACAACTAGCTTGAACGAAGAATCACATTGCTTGGTTCCTGAACAAAGTGCCTACTCAGTCGTGGAGCAATCGGAATGGAATTTGTTTAACTACGACGACGACGTCGATGCTATTGGTGAAGAAGAACAGTTTGATGACACAGGTGAAGGGACGGGCATTGAAGGAGATCTGGAAATGGATGAAGATTGAATTTTATTGTGATAGCATAATTTATGTAATTAGTCCATTTATTGAATACGGCTTTGCAATCGATGCAAGAGTATGCATATGCAATTATCTGGACACCAATCTTGAAGTACAGAGGAACGGGAAACAGCACACCTACAAAACATACAACAGATGAGCTATGAACGGTAAAGAATGTATGGAAAACGATTGCATATGAAGAGAGAGACAAAAGTCCGTTGATGTGATGTTCCCGTTTTGGATGAACATATAAGGTAGTGCTGGAAGGCAGTCCAGTTCTGTAGCAAATTCGGTAATGTCGGGTAACGCCGGAGATCGATATACTAGTGTCGCACGAAGATCGCGACAAGGACAATGAATGGGATGTAAGTGAGAAAGGAGATGATAGACATGGCTCGACAACGCGTCCTCCAAGATTTGGAGTCTATGGATATCAACATGTATATTCGACAGAGAGACGAGGAGACAACTCACCGTGCTCGACTTGAGGATCGTCCAGAACAACACCTTTCTCAGTCTCCCCTCCTCCAATTCTCCTTGTTTTCGGGGTCCCGATAAAGGTTGCCAACCACCAGAGAGGAAAAAACAAGAAGCCTAGGAAAAACAACCAAGCATGGAGTGGGCTACCGCCGCGTTCGACCCAACTGTTCAATGCCCAACGACTACCAACCCCAGCGCCCGAAGAAGGAAGAGAAAGCACCCAGCTTGTCTTTTGGGTAGGACCGGGTTTCCTTGGATCATGCATATGGAACGTTTTTTGACGGGTTACTGACGGTGCATGGGGAGAGACCAGAGCAGAAATAGGTATTGAAGCTCCTGACAAACTTTGCCTTCTTGACGACTCGCGCAGGTGACGCTGAGACTGCATCGATTGACGACTTGCATGGTGATAAGGAGTAGCAAGTGATTGACCTCTTGTACTGGTCCGGCTGGACAAGGATCCAGTATTTCCCGCGTTAAGATTTTCCTTAAGTGACGACACAGTAGGTGATTGGGACAAGTTACGCGAATCCGAGGATGTAGAGAGGCGGACGCGTTTGTGCCGATAAGATGATGGAGCGTAGGATGAACCAGAATTTTCAGATACGCGGTGAGCTTGAAAAAAGAGTCCGTCAATGATAATTATCCGATACAACATAGGTATGAGCGTACGTCTTTGATCTGGAGCAAAAGTAGCCTTTTTGGATGGGGTTGCTTCTACGTCAGCTTCATCCGCTTTGCGTTTGCCACTTGTACGGGTTATGGATGGTTTGAGCGCAGGGGGCATTGTTAAATTTGCTCCTGAAAAGGAGCCTGGCGACTGCGATGGGGAAAATAATAACACTGGTGATATCTCAGGCGTAGGGGATGTCAAGGAAAGCGTGGGGGGAACGAGCAATGATTCCGAGGCTGACTGAGAAATGATGTTGCGTGGAGCAGCATGATGAGTGCGATTAGAGAGTATTGCCTGACGTCGATTGCCTTTGGCAATGGGAAGAGTTCCCTTGTCCTTGCTTCGATCACTCTTGTGGTGTGTGGGGGCATCTGACTGGATCATTTCATTGGGTTTGGCTTTGCCCTTTTCTGATATCGTGATATCGTGAGTGAAGGGGAAATCGTTATTGTCCCCGTGCCAGGGCACAACGTGACAATTTGTGTCTACGCGCGCGTCATTCGATTAAATGATGTTTCGGTTATTCAAACATACCTTGAAATAAAAATGGATTTCCTAGCTTGAGAACTTGTCTGCGCGGCTGTTAGAGAGTAGATGGACGAATAATAACGAGTGGAAAGGTCGGTAAAAGTGGTAAGAAAAAGCGGAGAAAATGAGGGGCGCGAGGAAGTCCCTACCACGTTGTTCCCACATGCATTTCCTAAAATGGGTATTTCTTTCCCGGGCAGCGCTTCTCTGACTGCCAGGTCAGCCATCTCTCGCGAGACTTGCGCTTCCCAGCTCTTATCCACCTGGGCATTGGTTGTACCAATTATCTGTCTGGAACTATACTCTGCGCCGGACTGTCCATTGCAATTTCTACGCGACCTTCTATCCAACCGATTGGCCTGGCGAAGAACACGAGTTTCGTTACCGGTACCACAGGCCTCATCAATCCGATGCGAGCTGCTCGTTTCGCGATACACCGAGATCGTTTGTAGTCTAGCTGTTGACATGGATGGCAAAGACGCATAATGACGGGGATACTTTTCCGGTCCACCGGCATATGAAACATTGGATGCTGCAGAACGGAGCGTGTGTGTCCCGGAGGTAAGGGATTGAAACGCGGGATGTGCTAATGGAGGCAACGGCGGATGTCTTTCTATGGGCATGCGAGGCGACGACGATTGTCTACCGAAGGTATGATATGACAACGGTGATGAGCGTTTCCCTGGTCTATGGGGAGTTGACACCATTTCATTATGACTAGAAGGTGAACTGCGATTACGCGTCTGCGTCGACCGGGAGGCGGATGATGATCCCCCTGTAGATTGGGATGCACTTGTTGGTGTCCGAAAGCGTGCATTTCTAAGCAATTCAGGACTACCTGGGGTACCTGGTGTGGAAATCAAAGAACATGCTCCTTCCATTGGTGTGTGAGCAGAAATCTTTCTGCCCCGGCCGAACGTTGACCAAGCATCGCCAGGAGAGGTATGCGTGTTCTCCCCGGGATTATCCGGCGACTCTGCCACAGACGATGGTGGTGTCGGCTGCGGCGGTTCACTGTATGGTCGTTCTCGGGTACGGGGCTTCAAAGGTAGAAAATTTGGTCCACTTGAAATGGTGGAGGGCAGATCCACCTTTGGGAACGAATTGTCCGGATGCAAATCGCCGGGCTGGGCAACTAGTGAATCCAAGTCTGTATGTATCTTGCGACGCAATGGAGACGTATTGGAAGTAAGATGGGTATCTTGTGCTGAAGCTGGACGTCGTTCATGTCTGCGACTCCTCCAGAGAGCGACGAGGGGGAGCATGGGGATGGCGATTTGGAGGATGTGGATGTATGCGCATCGCAGGTGCGCCGAGTGTGCTAGCACGTGATGGACGCTCCCATTTTCATTTCACTCAGTGGATTCCTTCATCTTTTGACGGTCAAAATTTATTTGGAGCAAGTTGGCGAGCTGCCAGTTCCCGTGCTCGTTATTCCTAACGAGGATGTTATGCGACTTGCCATTCGACCCTCAAATGGCTACGGCTCGTGCCCGCCGGGATCTTGGAATGCAAATATCTTCAACTATGACAGTAGAGTTTATGGTCTTTTCTTTTTGTTATGTGCGAGACCGTGGTCCTCATTTCAGCAGAGGACCCTGCCTTCCCATATCCTGATGCCTTTGATGAACGAACTGTGTGAGCAAACTGCCTTGATGCTTTTAGGACATATAACATGCAGCCAGATGGAGAGTATTGTGTCATCAGTCAGACAGAAAAGGGTTCCACAACATGTTGTCAATTCCTCACCATTTTACAACATTTGCACACCCTGAGTCTGTACTTCTGGTTAACAAGGGTAACCTGCAGGTAAGGCATACATCAGATGAAACATTAAAAAAATTAAACAAAATGCAAATATACAAATTGCATGTAATTGATCTTTGAGATTAAGTACACAAGCCAGCCTCTATTGATGGTTTCAGATGAGCATCAGACTTCTTTCTCTGAAACAATTGCTTCAAAAATGCCAACCTCTTGGGCTTAAGTAGAACTCCATTCTGATCATATATAATGGGTTTTGTACCATGTGCAACACAAACTTTCTCAAGGATAGTTATATTACCTGCATTAGCTCTTCCAGTGATTGCTAATCCTAGCATTTGGACTACTCATCTACTACATTTGCATCTTGATGATGTGCAGTCTCAGACATAGCAAATACAAAATGGTATCTGGCCTGGGAGCAAATGGAGAAGGAGATATATAACTGTAGATGTCACAGAAAGTTGAACCCTGACAGCGAACTCAACCAAGCCCCTGGTATCAGAACGAAGCTCTGGGAGTGGTGTGACAAGAATACCAAAAGCTACACCACTGAAAGACTCTGATACTTGTGCGTCGAATTACGCAGGCAGGACGCTGGATGATGTGTAAGGCCAGAAGTAAGGTTCCTTCATCACGTCACGATCTGTCCTCTTTAGTTTGCCCTGGTGACAGTGACTAAGAATTGTGTGACCATCTGTCACGGCTCTCATCCCGCAACCCGCAACCATGGACAGACTGGAATCCCTTTCAAACACCCTTTCCCAGATGACCTTCTATGACATCAAATCCATGTATACCCAGGTGTGGTCGACTCTCAACCATCGGGTCGCCTAATCTCACCTCCTTCTGTCAGGCCAGAAATATGGTCTTGAACGTCAGCGAGACGGAAGCCAAAGTCCGAGAGGCGACAAATGATGATCCATGGTGAGTCATGTGCTACCAATTGAATTCTTAAGGGACGAATTATTACCAGGGGCGCGAGTTCGACTTTGATGCAGGAAATTGCTCAAGGGTACGTTTCATGGTGACGACTACACCATCGTATTGAAGATGACTTGACAGGACATTCAATTTGTAAGCGTGCAGATGTGCCAAAATGCCCAGACTAACGACGTCAAGCCAACAATTTAACGAAATCATGCCATGCATCTATTCACGCTTTATGGAAAAGGAAGCGAGCCAATGGCGGCAAATATACAAGGCATATGGGCTCTGTTTCTGCTTCTGCATCAACCGCTGATAGCATTCCAGGCTCTGCAATTGTTAGAATATCTCATCAAACATGGGTCAGAAAGAGTGATCGATGATGCGCGGGCGCATATATCGACGCTCAAGATGTTGCGCAGTTTCCATTATATTGACGAGAAAGGAAAAGATGAAGGCATTAATGGTGCGGAATTTTACGTTTTCCAATCGTGGAATGAATCCGAATTTCTCTTAGTTCGCAATCGTGCCCGTGAAATGGTAGAACTCTTGTCAGATGTTGAAAAAATTCGGGCAGAACGTCGAAAGGCGAAAGCGAATAGACACAAGTATGTCGGTACTGGAAACGATGGTTTTGGTCCTTCCTTCCAGTCCAGCGGAAGTAGATACGGTGGCTTCGGCGGCGAAAGCTCTAGTTACCAGAATGGTTTGTTATATTCCAGGTTGCCCATCCAATCTGATGCCCTCGCATGACAGATTACTACCGATCCGGTGTTGGCAGCAGCTCTGGTTCCTTTAGGGATGATACCAGACGCGGCGGGTTTGAAGAGTATGATGCCGGCGATGATGAAGACGTTGCCAAGCCAAATACCACTAGATCCCAAGGTAACTCTAGTCGTACACCACCCAGCAAGGCTACCCCACCTGCCCCTGCCCCTGCCCCTGCCCCCGTTGCCGATTTACTTGGAGGATTCGACGATGATACCTTCGGCAGTTCGTCGAATCTTGTTACGAACAAGGCATTGCCTGCCGTCAATAATACACAAGCTGTAGGACTAGATGGTACTGTGTCATTTCCCGATGCTTATTCCATGCGCTTACGTTTGCGTAGATGATGATTTTGCAGATTTCCAAGCTGCACCGGTGCAAACAGGAAGCGCAGCCCCAGCTGCTAAGCCAAATCTTATGGATCTCCTGAATACTGTTCCAAGCCAGAGTATATCGACTCCGCCTGCGTTTGCGCAGCCATCTGTTCAATCCGCTCTCTTCGTCTCGCCAAAAATTACCATTGGAACATCATCGACCACGCACAGACCTTCCCCGTCACTTTCAACCATGTCACCTACGCTAGTACCCCAAAACCAATTGACCCAGACCGGCAATACATTCGGCAGTATCCCACTGACGAGCAATGCTCCACTACGCTCAAGGTCGGCCGCACCACCGTCTGGCAAACCAAATATTCCCCAAGCCAAATCCAGTTCTTCCAACTTTGACGACCTTTGGACAATGTCACTGGGTGGTGGCTCAAAACCTGCCACCCCCCCTGCTGGTACCAAGTCGATAAAAGATTTAGAAAAAGAAAAGAGCCAGGCTGCCTTGTGGGGGTCTCAGACAAAATCGAAGTCGCCTGTGGGCATGATGAACCATGCTAATAACACCTTTGGATCGTTTGGAAATACCAGTTCGGGAAGTGGTGGGCAAAGCAATGGTGGGGACGACGACCTCCTGCTATAATCACATCTTCGCATGTGTCTGATCATCGATACTATGCTCTAATGGATTATTTTTTATATACAACCATATAACGTGAATATGGAATATGATCTAGTTTCGCGTATCTGCATCATAGGCATTCGGACGAAGTGCGCACCACTTTGGCTGAAGAGAAAATACATAGATCCTGCAATGTAAGCGAGGTAAAGCTTCAGCAACATTGAGAATCGTGCCTGCCTTAAATATGTGCAGAGTATTATATCTCAGCAGCCACTAGTCGCATTCCAAAGTTGTGTATCAAGTTCGCAAATGGTTAATGATCAATGATTAATACAAAGACTAGCAATACATCAAAAGTCATAATCCCTCGTCGTATATTTTCCTACACAATGCAACAAAAAACCTTTCCAGGTCCTGCTTCGTCTCTAGCTCGCTCTTCCTTGTCTTGGGCCTTATCTCAGTTCCGATGCTGCCATCCAGGTCTCCGATGCTAACCTCTTCGCCTGAGCTCAACTTGAACACTGGACTCGATGGGACCTGCTCTATCAACCAATCCAGCACGGCCGACAATTTCTCTGTAGAGGACTTGATGACAGCATCGTCTTGTACCAGTTTCTCTTTTCGCTCTCGTATTCTGCCATCTGCCGAAACTGTGGCCCGAGGTGACTGATTCATAGTGGATTCTGCCTCGGTGACTATCGACCTAACCGGAGGCAGGGATCCGCTCGATTTCACTTCCTTGGTCCAAAGGTTTGTGAAACGACTCGAGTCTCTGAAACTCCAATCGAAACTCAAATCTGGTAGGTTGGGAAGATCTACCCCCAATTCGATGCCTCTGGCACCTCGCATCTGCCAATCTAATCACCGACGTGGCAATGATATCCGCTAAAACCAGATGGAGACTTACGATCGCACTCTTCCATGATACCCAGAAAATCCCCCCACTTGGCGCTTTGGATGGTCACTAATCCATCATTTCCCCACTCACACTCTCGAGCCCAGAGTGGAGAAGCCTCGGAATCCCAAGGGCTGTCTCCATTGTTTTCCTCCCACGAGGTTCTCAGCTTATTCCTCTCCTTCTCTTCAAATCCATCCAGGATCATCTTGGGTAACCAAAACGGGTGCCAGACATTTACGCTTGACATACGGCCAGCGACGCTAAAGTACTTTACGGATGGGTCATCCGGCGTCATCGGGTTGAAGACCTGATTGAGAAAGCTTGACGTAAGGTTGGCATAGGCAGGGGAATCAAGAATGGAAAGAATCAGGGTAGTGAACGAAGATGGCAGAGACGAAAGAGACAGTGCGTATGATGTTTCGGATTTGGGCGCCGGCTCGACCTTTTCTGGTGACTTCCTAGTCAAGTCCTCTTCCGATCCCAGCTTCCCAAGTCCAAGATTTTCCTATATGTCTGACTTCAATAGAGGCGATTGTGATAGGCGCGAGGCATACCGCACACCAATCCATGAATGGGCTTCCTCGATGCGGTGTACTAATCGTGGTCAGAGATAAGGGCACGTAGTCTGTTGGTTTAATGTGGGATATGAGATATCTACAGTCTAATCCTCCCATTGAATGAGCCAGGAAATTGACGCCACGTCCATGCGCCCGTGTTTGCAGCTGACGGTCCAATGATTCTGAACGTGAGGAGATAGAGCCCGTGCTGTCCATTGAATAAGCAACGAAGTGAAAAGTGCGCGATGGTAACTTGCCCGGGAACCGAAGTTACGATCACTTCAGCGCCGAGGGTGCCCTTTAAAATGCTCAAAACATTGGCCCAGTAATGCATTCGAATGCTCGGGAACGAAGCCGGACCACGAGTATCAAAGCCATAAAGGCCTTCATTACAATTGAATTGCAGTAGGACTCATCAAGACATGTAATTACGCACCATGACACAGAACAATAGGATAACGGGGTGTTCGAAGAGGATCGTATAGGGTCGGATTCTGAAGCAATATATGCACAAGGTCTGGTGGCTCTGCCTTCTGCGAAGATTCCCTAGGTCGTCGACATCCGTTATCCTTGCCTGAAGGCGGAGGCGGAGATGGGTGGCCCGTGAGGAGCGATTCAGTTTCCAATGTGGAGAATAGAGATGGCCATGACCATTTTTTGTTGAGCCATGGTAGAGATATTTGCCTTGCTAAGCGCACTAAATGAGTAACGCATCAGCTTTGTTGAAGGTGAATCCCACCGCTTAGAGAGGCTTTATGCAAAGAAACTTGAAGTTCCGTAAATCGGGGCCATCCCCACCTCCCCCAGCGTGGCCAATCTGACTGCTTCGACGCATGGCAATCCTTCCATGCACAGAAAATGTCTGGATCACTTCCAGAGACGGGCAGTTGGTTTGTCTTGTCTGGGTTGCGAATGAAGTAGTGATTTGAGATGGACAAAGTAGACACAACGTTGGCCAATCTCTTGAGGAGAAGGACGACCTGGGATGGAACACATGCGTTCATTGTGCTCGACTAGACGCTGCCATTCAGAGTCGGAGAGAGAGCCTTCTAATGGGTCACGTGAACCGGACCTCAAGTCGCGACCTGACCGAGGTCACCTGATCTCATGCTTCGCGTGGACTGCATTGAAAGGTGTCATGTTGGACTTGAAACAATGTGATTAGGCACGGATACAATTCGTTTTGATTTGGTAGCCAAGCACTGGGCCGTTTCACCCTAAATTAGGCACAAACGTAACCACTCCAGTGCTAGCCCGAAATGACCAAGGCCAGTCTTCATATAAAAGCTATTCGCCTCCGTTCATCCTTTGACCACTTGTCACTATGATCAGGTTTTTCTGGATCATCTGGGCTACATGTCTGACTACTCATTTCTCGAGCGTCCTTGCTTTCTGGCCTCTTCCACGGGACGTCTCCACCGGTACTACACCACTCCGTCTATCTTCTCATTTCTATATCGATCTGTCCGGCATTCCTGGTGCTCCAGAAGACTTGAAAGACGCAGCTGCACGTGCTGAAAAATACTTGCGAACAGACAAACTGCAGATTTTGACTCCAGATCGTGGTGCTTCCAATGCTGGTGTTATTTCGCACGCCAAGGCCCTTGACAAGCTCACTCTTTCTCTGTGCGACGGCGTCCCAACGCCAATCTCTCAAGAGGCCATCAAAGATCTGGAGTCCCGAGTCGAAGGTTATTTACTGACTGTCCCCGAAGATGGTGGCAACGCTGTTTTGCAGGCGAATTCCACGCTAGGCTTATTCAGGGGGCTGACAACGTTCGGACAATTTTGGTATGATTGGCAGGGAACTACATATACCCTTCAGGCCCCCGTCAACATCGTCGATGCACCAAAATACGTGAGTTTTTTTTATTTTACCGGTGCATATGCATATATAAGGAGTAATTCCACAAATAGCCATATCGAGGGCTGATGCTTGATACCGCAAGAAATTAGTGAGTAGCTCGAAAGCCCATTGATTCAATCTAACGACTATTCAGTTTCCCAGTTTCAGACATTAAACGCGTATTGGACGCCATGAGCTGGGTCAAGGTTGGTGTTGATGGAGTTTAGTCACTAATTTCACTTACGCTGCATAGCTGAACACGTTCCATTGGCATGTTGTGGACGCTCAATCGTTCCCACTAGTAGTACCAGGTTTCGAAGAGGTGGCGCGGCAAGGAGCATATTCGAAAGGCTTCACCTATACTCCTTTTGATGTTCAGGACATTATTCAATATGCGGCTGCCGTGAGTGACTGGCGAGTTGAGACATTATAGACTTCTGCCCTAACTCCGTCCCTAGCGTGGGATAGATGTTATTGCAGAGATTGATACGCCCGGCCATACATCTGCGATTCACAAATCATACCCCGATTACGTTGCTTGTCCAGAAGCAACACCTTGGTCAAAATTCGCCAATGGTACGTCAAACGCTCGTTCACAGGCAGACCATCCAAAACTGGCTTTTTCAGAACCGCCTGCTGGTCAACTACGCGTGGCTTCCCCGGCGGCTACAAAGTTTACTGCATCCCTTGTCTCATCGGCCGCGTCCCTTTTCGATTCCAAGTACTTCAGCACAGGAGGCGACGAGATTAATATGAACTGTTACAACCAAGATGCTCAAACTCAGGCTGAACTTGGTGCGCTTCGTTGTTCTTTCAGTTGCATGTCGATAATGTTGATATAAAAGCCCAACAAAATAAGACTTTCGAACAAGCCTTGAACACGTTCACCCAGTCCACACATCTTGCATTAAGGGAAAAGGGGAAGACACCTGTTGTCTGGGAAGGTTCGTGCACCGAGTTAGGATACTCTTCTCATTTCAGACCTGTTTTACTGTAGAAATGGTTTTAAACCACAACGTGACATTGCAGGATGATACATTAATCATGTATGTTAGCTTCAGGCTATATTATGCTCACCTTATCGGCTGGTTCAACAGGGTCTGGATATCCTCCCAAGACGTCCAAGCTGTTGCACAGAAAGGATTCAAAATTGTTCACGCTGCGTCTGACTACTTTTATCTCGACTGTGGAGGTGGGGGGTGGGTTGGCGACTACGCTGCAGGAAACAGTTGGTGTGATCCATTTAAGACTTGGCAAAAGGTTAGTATATCTCTTTTAAATATTTCATGGATTCATGACGAACCCAGTCCTACTCGTTCGACCCAACGGCCAACCTGACAGCTGACCAAAGCAAGCTAATTATGGGAGGTAAGTAGCCAATGCTCACTATTATTTTCGGTAATATCGTCACTGTGACGCAGGTCAACACCTTCTTTGGACTGAACAGTCTGGTCCCTCCAATCTTGACCCTATCATATGGCCGCGCGCCGCGTCTTCTGCAGAGTTGTGGTGGAGTGGACCGGGCGGCAATGACTCGGAGGCCTTGCCGAGGCTACATCATACCTCATTCCGTTTCTTGCAGAGGGGAGTGCGTACCATTCCTCTTCAGCCCCTCTGGTGTGCTTTGCGCCCTGGTGCATGTGACCTGAATGCTTGAAACTATGATGTGAGATGAGGTATCCTAGCTCTGAGTTGTTTATCAAGGGCAGTTTCTGCAATATGATGTATGAATAAGATTTCTACTTGAAATTGTGAGTGAGGTTATGTGGTGGGTTTAAGAGTGTCATTATATATATCCCAACACATCAGCAAAATGGCCAGTTGGTCTCTGAAGTTTCTGTGGTCTTTTCTGAGACCATAGAGCTCTTGGGAGACATTGATCTCAACAAACACATTGCATGCAAAGGATAGAGAAGTCCATGACAAAAGTGATGATACAAAAAGAAGTGACCAGCAGGTATTAATGTTGACTGACCTTCACCCCAACACCCCTAAGTATAGCCTTCAACATGGCTATCACCAGTTTGCACCCTTAGTGGGTATTTTCTTTTTCTTTTTCTTTTTTTTATTTAGATATATTAGAATACAGTCACATATACAAACATGTACAGATATTCAATATACATTCAGTTGCTCTTTCTTCCCTACCAGGATGCGAGTACCTCCACCTATGAGTGTAAACACCCATTGGTCAAGACAGTGACAACTGAGACCACCTGGGAAGTGTCTGTCACTGTTGTTGACAGTGGTACAATACTCTAGTTCTCTAGTTGTCATGAATTTATGACTCAACATCTGACAGATGTATGAGCCCATTGGTCAAGACAGTGACAACCACTGAGACGAATGACATCTTAAGGATGTCTGATTGCTGCTCAACAGGTTATGGGCCCCAGTAAGCCTATCATTGTTGTCAATGATGACAAAACATGTCTCAAGGACATGATCAACAACAATGACAATTTTCACATTTTCAAATATTTTAAATCATGAAATAATAAATGCTGACAAAATATGTTTCATAGATGAGATTATCATCATACACTATGTCATCCTCCAAGACCTCCACTGGCATTGATTCTGTTACAGTTTTCCTTTTGTGTCAGTTCCTTGACTCAGCAGACTGCTTTATCTCATCATTATTACTCATACAAACTGCACATTACATAGCTTGGACACTTATCTCCTTTCATAGCTTCTTTCATATTCCTTTTCTAGGATAGCTATTATACCTTTTCCTTTTACAGTTTCCATTGTCCTATAATCATATATAAACCCCATGTATCATAGAGTAACCTCAGTTCCAACTTAGACAAGTATTGCTCTCAACATTGCTCAATCTCAATGCTCTCCTTCTCTCATCAAGACCTTTGTCATCATTTGACTTAGCGTCTATACTCTTTGTCCAGTGGCTGGGAGCAGACTGAGACTCTGCTTGTTGCTGTTGACTTAGAATGAACCATGATGAGGGCATCCGTAACACAAGTTGGAACTCAGGAATTGCTCAGTGCTTTGCCACTAGCCAGACATCATTGAGACCCAAACCTCCCAGATCAGACCACTGAACAATTCTGTTTGTTACAGACAAAAGTACTACCTCACTCAAAGGGAAGTCTACCCTTCTACAACAAGAGAAGGTTGGTACTATGTCTCAGCAACCAAGAAGAAGAACCAGTGAGTTCCAGAAAGTTTCTTCAAAGGAGAATACACTGAAGGAGACCCTGGTGATGAACTACCAGCAGAGACTTGGATCATCTGGCACAACAAGAAAAACAACATAGATAAACAGTTATTCTTTCCACCAAAGACAGAACCTGAACTCACTTGGTGGCACAAGTTTCGAGACACAGAGGATCTAGGAGGCTTTTTTTTCTTAGCACTCAAAGAATCCACAACCACTAAGTGGAATGTGTTATGGACGAGCCCTTGTCGTGATTCGTTCTAAGTCAACAGCAACAAGCAGAGTCTCGGTCCACTCCCAGTCACTGGACAAAGAGTCTAGACACTAAGTCAAACATGACAAAGGTCTTGAGAACGACAAGAAAGAAGAGTGTTGAGATCGAGTGAGGTTGAGAGCAAAACTTGTCTAAGTTGGAACTGAGGTTACTCTATGGTACATGGGTCTTATATATGTTTAGGGAACAAAGGAAACTGTAAAGGAACAAGGCTGTAGCTACCTTAAAAGGAAATATGAAAGTAACTATGAAAGGAGATAGTGTCTGAAGCTGTACAATGTGCAGTAATGATGAGTATGAAATGGTTTACTGAGACTTGGAGACAAACGAAAAAGAGAACTGTAACATTACCCCCTTTGTATGTGAGAAGTCACCGACTTCTACCATGAGTTCGTCCAGCCGTGGTCTTGCCTAGATTCCAGCCAACTGATAATGTTGCCAACATCCTTGTCAGCAGTCTCCACTTGCCATTGTAGACTTTGGATTGCTCACTGTAATTGCTTTGCTTGAGTGAGCATTGCATCTTGTTCGTCATAGGTGAGAGTATGCGGGTTGGTAGTGAGGGTGAGGGCCGTGATGAAGTCGAGTGGCTCGGAAAATAGATTGAAATAAGCGACCAAAGTGGCAAGGTTGTTACTAACATTGTTGAGCATAGTGTTACGAGGATGGGTGACAATGGGCAGAGTGGGTACAATGGGGACAGTGATGATATCAGCGAGTTCTGCCAGGTGCTTGTGAAGTTCGGGGAGATCAGCAAATTCGAAATTGTCTATGGTGATGGTGGTATTAACAAAGACCTCAAGGGGGAGGTCATGGGTGGCTGCAAGGAAAGGCGAGAGGACGATGACAGGTTCGATGTAGCAGTGGTCACATGCTGTGACCAGGAGAGCAAAGGCAAAGGCAATGAGGTAGGCGATGGTGGTGAAGAAGGCAGGCATGGTGTAGTGAATAGATTGGGGAGTTCGATGCTTTCTAGAGCGCCTTTTATGTTCAGTCAAATACTTCACCATCATAATTGACAGTCAGGAGTTCTTCTTCTGAAAATTGGTAAGATGACGTGGGCGCTCTGATGCTGGGAACATATTTGAGCTCTCCATCAGATTCTTCTGATTTGCTTAACTCATTTCTGGTAGTGGTGGAAATTTCATTCCCATGCTCAATGTCCATGGCAGGGTCATTGCCTTGTGTGATGACATGTTCCGGTGGGTCAGGGATAACAGGTCCATCTGTGTCATTGTATGCATTTAAGAAATCCAGGTGATCCATTGCGTCATTGAAGTTGGCCTGTGCATTTGGGATGTGTCGATCAATGACCCATCAGTATATTTCAATTTCTTTGCCAGCGTGGTTTAAATTCTGAATGAAGACATATTTTGCAGGGTCCTCTCATTGAAGAGCTGCTTCGGCATACACATTATATGTGTGATTTAAAGGTATGTTGGGCAATGGAAGGTATGGTGACCTTGCATCAGGGTAATATGGTAAATCTTCAGGATCAAATGGATTGAAAAGTCTATTAGAGGGAAAGGCACCCAAAGATAGACCATCTGGTGTGGATAACGATGTAACTCGAACTCCCCCTGACCTAGCCCCAACGCCTAACAGCGAAAGTACAAGTCTTAAAGGCAAGGAACATTCCAAGGCTGCCATTTCTACTGGCATTACCTTGCCTTCACCGAGGACAATATCAGGATCTACTCAGGATACACTTTCTTTACAAAGGCAAGAACTGCGGTTGATAGCGCATATTGTTCCACATTTGAGCGTCATTGGCCATGCTGTTAGAGCTGTGGTGCCATTATATGATGGCAGGTTATTCGTCACTTTATGCGAATCTGGGTTAGTCGTCGAGCTGCGATATTGGACTGCATTGATTTGGCACAGGGATGTTCGTGTTTACTCCACACAGGATGGAATCTGCATGGCCTGTGCTCATACAGATGACCTTCCCCTGCAACCGCCACGCGGAACCGAAGACAAGGGCCAGTATCATGACACCTGTACCTGGCACAATTTGAAAGTCTCGGAGTTTGACGTATGTGTAAATGCAATCATCGTGGACTGCGCGCGCACATATATATGTCACCGTCCAGACTACGCTTGTAATCGCGTCTGCCGCAATTAACCCGAACGTTCATTCTTTTGATCCTGAAGATGATGAATTTGGGGGGAGGTCGAGGATGGTCATTTTTGAGCTATTGATGAAGGAACATAGCACTAGTCCAGTCGATTTGGTGAAGATGCTCCAGTGGTCATATAATGGCCCTGTTGGAGGTGTTGATATCAGTAACGTACATGACGGTAAGGGAATATGCGACCACATCTCGTCACTGAACTAGATTTCTTCAGACGTTATGGAGCTTATTTGTGCATCGCATGATGGCACCATATCATCGAGAGGTCTAAAACGCAACACAGGTACTACTCCGATGGGTAGTAAGACTCCAGATCCTGCCACAGGGAGTGCCCACGCATTACCTTTACCAAATCCTTTCAAAGTCATGAAAACGCACTATTCTGAGAAATCACAAGCATCTGACGTGGACAATGGAAATGTTGCATGGCGTGCCGCAGATGAAGGCCTTATTTTGGGTATGCTTCAACTTGGGGAACCTGTTCTCGGAGTTCGGATGCGACATGAAGCGGACCAGACAATGGGACTTGCTTGG